>ML394580.1:2889-18351 GCA_005239525.1 Nicotiana knightiana
GTTTATTTTTCAAAATTTTCCTTTTTTTTTAATTAAAGTGATACTTGATATACAAAGTATAAAAAGACGTATCATTCACATATGTATCAGATTTTCAAAAATAGAGTGAAGAAGATGAATGTTGGAAAAGGAGAATGAAGATGGACAAAAAAAAGTACTTCCCGTGATTCGTGAGTCAGTTAACTTCTTAAATGTTGAGCTTAATTTTTATAATTTGCTAATAATGAAAAAAAAATGCTCTTTATAAAATAAACAATAAATGATGTTATTTTTTTAAAATAATAATTAAAAAAGGATGAAGCGCGTAAAAAACTCTCACTTGCGACTTTGAATCTTGCAGATGCCTTGTGATATCTTTTCGAGGAATTACACGGCAAGTATCCAATTCACTATTTCTTTTGGCAACTTGCTCATACACCATGACAAACTGCTTAGTGTTTTTTATTGATCATATAAATAATAGTGCTCAACTATGGGAGGTATACTATTTGTCATAATTATAAAGAGGCAAAGAGAACTAATTTTATATATATATATATATATAGCGCGTTCTTTTGGACAAAAGGAGTGTTTAGTTTTATTACTTGCCATCTATACTTGAAGACTTATTACTATTATATGTTGAAGTGGAAAGATTTTTTTTTTTTACAATTTTAAATAGTGGCTTAAATTGGTGTCATGCTCTCCCTCTCCGTGTTATTGCCATTTGAACTTTTAATTCCCTAATGAAGTTAATATCAAATTTATACATAAAACAAGTCCAAGTAAACCACCAATATTTTTTTTTTTGGGTAGAAATACGAACTTTTTATTCATTAAATAATTATATTACATAAAGCAAGAGTTCCATTGGGCTCATTCGTAGATACTGACATCGTACTGTTTACATTAGGATTGCAAGTTACAAAAGGGTTCCCAAGTTCAACTAACTTAGAAATACAGTAATAGATACAAGCCTATATTTAGTAGAGCCAATCTTATCTTCATGGACTGTTTTCAAAAATGCATTCGGTGATTGTTCCAAAAGAGATAGCGAGCTATTGTTTGCTTGCTTGGATCCATGGGTGGCCAAAAAGTGAGCAACTTTGTTTCCCACTGTGAAGTTAAGTCAAACCGGCGGATTCTCCAGTTTCTTCAGTAATGACCTGCACTCAGTAACCAAATTAGAATATATTGAACAAATATCTTCCTCAAGTAGGCGAATTATATCTGTTTCAATCTCTAAATTAAACATGTTTCTTTCATAGGCTAGTTGTAGCCCAGTCTTGAGCGCTATAAACTCCATATAAGCAGGTGCATAAGCAATAGCTGAGTTGTAATAACACAAAATCCAGTTCCCATGGCTATTCCTAAAGATTCTGCCAATGCCTCCTTTCTTATATTTACCTTTGAAGGGACCATCGATGTTGAGTTTTAAGGAATAATTTGTTGGCTGGAGCCATTTTATAGAGATGGTAGTAGTTGGAGGGGTGAACCTAGGGGAGTTAGTGCAATACTTTAAATTTTTTGCAACGCATGATAACCATATCAAACGGTAGCTGGCTGCATTTATTATTAAAAGAGTTGTTATTGCTATTGAGCCATAGATGCCAAATAGTGAATGGAAAGAAATCCTCCCATGAAATGCCCCAATGATCCAATGCTATGTTAGTGTCTTTTAATTTAGTGAGCCAATGCTCAGAGTTTTGGTGAAGGGGAAAAAAGTTAAGGTGTGAATCGCTCCAAAATTTTATGGCTATGGGTTATTCAAAGAAAACATAAGTAATTGTCTCATCTGCCCCTTTACATATAGAGCAAGTAATGTTAATGTAAAGATCAATTTGATGCATATAATTTTTGGTGCGGTGCCGGTTATGGGAACATTGCCAAAGAAGGTATTTTATCTTATGGAGCGTGTTTTGCTTCCAGATCCAATGGAACTTATAGGTATTGGCAAGTGGCGTGGAGATTAGTTTATAAATAGAGTCCGTAGAAAAGATACCGTTTGAGGTATGAGCCTAAGTTTAAATATCTCTAGTGTTATTGATGGTGTCAAGATTAATAGAAAGGATTTTTTTTCTTATTTCCGTAGGCGAAATAAATGATCGTTTTGAGAGGTCCAAATTGTCCGCAGTCCAAAGATCCTTGACTTTGAAGGTTTGATCATTTTGGTTCATTGGCCCCTGATGGTATTTAAGGGTGGGAGACCCGGAATCCATGTGGAGGACCAACAACTAATCTTTCCTGGACCAATTATCCATTGAAGACCCTGGTTACAAATTTTTTAACATGTTAAAATGTTATTCCAAATGAAAGAGTGGGAGGTGGGGTTTCTCTTATGGCTGTATTTATTAATAAGCGTTTTGGCCCATATAGAACTAGGATTGGTGAAGAGTCTCCAAGAGAGACTGGCTAGAGAGACTAAATTATTTTCAGCAGCTTTTCTGAGTCCTAGGCCCCCCACATGCTTTTTCTGAGTGACGATGGACCATTTGATGTAGTGAATTTTCTTCTTCAGGGTGGTAGCGCCCCAGATAAAATGTCTTTGTATTTTATCAATTTGCTTTAGTGAGGAGGCGGGAAGCAGGAAATATTGCATTGCATGATTTGGGATGGTGTTGAGGGTTGATCTGGCGAGGGTTGTTCCTCCTACAATTGAAAGAAAGTTTGTTTTCCAAATGTTGTCAATGATGTAGCGTAAATCGGATGCCTTAGGTTTACAAGTGAGGATGGAGAATCCCAAATATTTACCAAAATATTCACTGATTCTAATATTAAGAATATTGGCGAGGTGAGTTTTTGTTTGAGTATCACAATTTCGCGAGAAGATGATTTTTGATTTGGAATTGTTGATTTTTTTCCCAGAGAGTTGAGAGAAAAAGTTGGATTGACTTTAAGTTGGCAGTGGCTTAGAGAGTTAAGTCATCCGCATAGAATAGATGTGAGAGAGATGGGCCAGCGAGATTGAGCTTTATTTGGTCCCAAAGTCCAATGTTAACTTGATGATTAACATATTTGGACAATAATTCCATGCAGAGTATAAAAAGATACGGAGATATTGGGTCGCCTTGTCGTATACCTCTTGACGGATAGAAGAAGTTTGTCTTGGAACCATTGACTAGGATAGCAATTCTAGAAGTACTGATACAACTCATAATAAGCTTTGTGATACGCAGGGGGAATTTAAAGAAGAGTAAAGCGTGGTAAATGAAGGACCATTCAAGTCTGTCAAACGCTTTTTCTAGGTCAATTTTTAGAAGGACCTTCCCCTGGTGACCTTTAATTTTTTTGGTAGTGGTTAATCATTTCTTGAATAATAATGGAGTTATCACTAGTTCTTCCCCTGGCGACCTTGTCAAGGAAGGTCTTGATTCTATTCACAATAATTTTCGTAATAACCTTATAAATAGTATTACAAAGTCCTATGGGACGAAAATTGTTGAGGTTATTTGTTGTAAGATTTTGGGATGAGGCAGATATAGGTAGAGTTAAGGGCTTTAGGAATTGAAAGATTGTTGAAAATATTATGGCAAAAAGTTAAGACAGAATTTCTAACTATGTGCCAATATCTTTGGTAAATAAGGGGTAGATACCATCAAGGTCGGGTGCCTTAACGGGTTTGAAGGAGAATATTGCACGGGAAACTTCAAAATCTTTTAGGGGGCAGTCTAATTAGGAGAGATCTAAGTTTTCAAAACTAGTTTGAGAATTTCAGATATTTTGCAGGGGTGTTTCTATATGGTCCGTTTGAAATGCTTTCTAAAAATGTTGAATGATGTGACTTAGAATTTGTGACGGATCATTAATCCAATTACCCTCACTATCTTTGAAGAAGCATATATTATTTCTTCTTTTGCGGTTAACAACACTTAAATGGAAGAATTTTGTATTTGCGTTCCCATCGTTGAACCAGTTTAAACGAGAACGAATTTTTCAATAATCTTCCTCTATTTTCAGGATGTTGTTGTAATCGGATATATGATCATTTTCCAGAAGATGGGGGAATTGGCTAGTGGGATAATTTGGGGAGTATTAGATTCCTTGTAGTCTCGCAAGGATACTTTTTTTTCCCTTTTATTTGTGTCGCCAAAGGTGGCCTTTGCCCAGTGCATAACTCTATGTTGGAAATAGTCTGTGGCTTCAAGGAGATGTCTATCTTGCCAAGAGTCTTTGACAATGGTGTCAAACTCCGTGTGATAGCACCAATAGGTTTCGAGCCTAAAGAGTTTCCTACTAAAAGGAGGGACAAACCTTTTAAATTGAAGAAGAATAGGGGCATGCTCTGAGTGAGTTCTAGGTAGGTGGATGATAAATGCATCGGGGTATTGGTTGATCCACATGGTGTTGGCAAGACATCTGTCTAAACGTTCTAAAATTAGACCATCGAAGTTTATTCTACGGTTAGTCCAAGTGTATTTTGCACCTTTAAATCCTAGGTCTATTAAATTACAATAATTCACACATGACCAAAAACGAGAAGAGCGCTGTGTATTAATAAGTATACCACCCCATTTTTCATTTTGGGATAGGATTTCATTGAAATCCCCTCCTATTAGTCACGGACCTTGATAAATATCCGCTATGGCACAAAGGCTATTCCAAAAAATTTTACGCATATTAAAGGAGGTACTAGCATACAAAATACTAATAAGACTAGGGGGTTGGATAGGAGTTACCTAGAGCATTGCATAGATTTATTGGTGGGATCTGCTTATGAGATTTAATGTAACTAGGTTTCCATACCAAAGCGCTAATATCCCTCCAGCATGGCCTACGGTTGGAACCTCCAGCATATCAGAAAAATGGAACTCATCACGGAGAGGTGTATGGTCAGACATTTTGGTTTCCAATAAGGCAACCATGGCAGGGTTATGAGTGTTAAGAAACTCCCTAAAATTCCTTGTAAACTCATCATTGTTCGCACCACAGATATTCCAGACAACAAGACTCATTGATCTATTCATTAGAAGATGGTTTGAGTTGAGATTATTGTTCCCTAGCCCCTCGTGTGGGAGATGAGTGAATTGCCTCAGAGATGGGCTCAGTAGTACTGCATAGTTCCCTGTTGCTTGTAGCATCCGAGGGCGGATGTCGATGGAGCATTTATAAAGTTCTACTGGACACCTGAGAATGTATTTCTTGTCCTCCATCTATTGGAATAGCATGAGAGATGCTTCTCTAATGCTTAAAATTTCGGTGAACGATCCCCTGACCTGTGGAACAATTATTTCCTCTACCATCTCTTATGGTATCTCTTGGTCCTCTTGTTCTTGATCGTTGGGAGGGTGTTGCTGATTGTGGATGTCCAGGGGGATCGAATTGTGTTGGGGGATCGATTTCCATGGGTAAAAGATAGGGTGGTCGGTCACTTGATTGACTGGAGTGAAGAAGGGGAGTTGATATAGTAGCTCCACGTTGTTGAGGGGGTTGAAGTGATGTGTAAGATTCCAGTGTGCTAGCATAGTGTGGAATAGGGTAGGAGCTAGAGTTGGGGCTAATGGATCTAGGACATTGGCTAGCCATATGTGATTTATGTAATTCCCCATTGCTAGGGTCATACCTTCCGAGATTAGTTGTGCTAGGAAGTTCGGATTCTGAAGAACAATCCATACTTTCTGACCATTGATGAACATCGGGAAGAAAGTTGCATGGCCTTGTAGTCCCTGTTCTATCCAGGTTTGAGGATCTTGGTTGGGGACCGATGGTGGTGACACAAAGGTTGGCGGGTGGAATGGTATTTGTGGTGGGAAGGGTGGGAAGTGTGCCATTGATTTCCTTAGGAGGAGTTGTGGGAAAATCTTTGTTTTGAAGAGAAGAGTGTGACCGGACAGTGTAGTTTGAAGGAGAAGATATAGATGGAATAGTTGAGTGCATATTTGATGCTAATGATTGCAAATCTAATTTACAAGATTTTGCATGTAGGAGAGAATGGGAAGATTGGGGAAGGGGATTATTAGTGATTGGTGGGAAAATAGACATTGACACTTGGCTAGAGTCTTTTGTCAAGTGTTGTTGTGATTTTTGATCCTTAGAGGAAGAGAGGGTATTATGCGTGTAACAAGGTAGGTTTGTGAGAGTTGAGTTGGCTAATGGATTAGGGTTATAGTGTTTGCATGGATTGGGGTTGCCACTTGTACCCACATGAGTGGAGGTTTTGGCGGTGTCTAGGGAATGCATAGGAGTTAACGGAGGAGAATTTTTGTCACTGCCACCGTTCCTAAATTATGAGGGAACCAAATTTATTTGAAGTGGGCATTAACTCATCTTCCTTGTCATTTGGAGGAGGTATTTCATTAATATTGTTAGGGCCCCTATTCTCAGTGTTATTTAGAACAGCAGGGTTATTTATAGCTTTATAAACTAATTTTTGAGAGTTGAGATACTTACATGTCACCGCATCATAGATTTTAACATCAATACTGGTACCTGGTAGTGAATTTGGTGTTATAGAATTTCTGCGATTATTTCAAATGATTTTCCCGTTCTTTGATTCCTCCGCCTGTTGAAGGTGACTACTTGCCATTGATCTTCCGGTGGAGGATGTGGACTGCTCCCTTCTTTGTCAAAATTTTGTGCAATATTGTTGGATTCTTGCGATTGTTCTGTCCTTGTTGATATCTGCGTGTGTGTGCTAGCTGTGTGCCCAAGATGACCACAGTTCTTGCAAAAAAAAATTTATTCCTTTATAAACAAGTTGTTGAAGGTGTGTACCTATTAGGATGCATGTTTGAACTGGCTTATCTAGTGGCAGTTCAATACAAAGGCGCGCATATGTGCCTCTGAGTGTGGAACTGGTGCAAGCGTCTATCTTGAGCAGCCTACCTATTGAGTTGCCAATTTTGTCCAGTATTAAGCCGTGGTAGAATTTTATGGGGAGTTGTGGTAGACGAACCCATATTGCCACGTGGATTTGTTTGGCTTTCTCTGCCACAAAATTTGGTTCCCACTATCTCGTTGAGAGAATTTAACAATTAATGAACCATGGACCGTTTTATAGAGCTTGTGACATATTTTCCTTTTTGGAGAACTTGATAATGAAAAATTCATGCCCCAAGTCAATTAAATGAAACGGTTCAGTGGTTTCCGGAGCTTTGTGATTTTTTCTTTTAGATAATTGATGTTGGATTCCTTACCCAACCAATTTGACTATCTCATAGTATTTCCATGGCGCATACATCCTACTCCGATGGACGGGCGTTAATTTGATTTCTTTGATATTTTTAGCACAGGTAGTAGGAGTGTCTAGCAACATAAGGTCCATAGTTGTATCACTTTGTGATTCTTGTATGTATAAATTTGTAGGGGATAGTGGTGTATCTTCAATAGTCTGGTTGATGTCTGCCATGAATTCGAAGGCCAAAAGCTTTTCTTTGAATGAGGGAATTTGGACTGTTTGTTCCTCACGCTTGATTTCGTTGGGAATGTCACGGGGTTTTGGGGAGAAAAGAGAGAGACGTGGGGTACCCCATGAACCACCAATATATAAAGTTGTCTCCGTGTAATTTATAGGTCACGAGTTTGAGTTGTGTAAGTAGTCACTAATACTTGCATTAGGGTAGGTTGTATATATCACATACTTTAGGGTGCGATCCTTCCCCTGACCTGTGTGAACACAGAAATCATTTCTTAAGTCAAAAAATTATGTGTCTAAAAGAGCTGTTTGGCTGAAAAAGCATATATAACTTTTCCCTAATCACTTCTTGAAATGTAAAGACATTGAGTGAACTTGAACATTAGGATTGCCTTCATATACTTCTAATATTGGATTGTCTTTAAATCCTCGATTATATACGAATCACATCAAGTGTGTGTAAAGAGTGAATAAAATATATATTTTTTCTTTTAGTGATGGAGAAGTAAAAGAATTTTTTTGTTGGACTGCTTCAAGGGAGAAGTATAATAACACACAGTGAATATAGAAATTTTTATGATGATCATTTAGAGATTACTTAATTTATCAAAGAAAAAATTTCTTCTGACTATAATAGTAACACGATTTTATTAAGAACGAATGACGAAAAAGTTCAATCATACATGTGTTTTTATTAATAATGGTTGTTACTTTTACCCAAAAAATGGTTGTTATTAAATAGTTGTACATGTAAAGTTATTAAACACATATTGTTTTAGTCTTAATACCATTTATTTGCCTTTTCTTTTTGTGAAACTGAGCTAACCATTAAAAATATAAATAATAATTTATTCAACGTATCGAATTATAATTATAAAGGAAATTTTAAAAACTCATATATTTATTTTTTATCAGTGCGCGAAGCGCGCGGCAAATTCACTAGTAGAACTATAATTGACTGTTAAGCTGAAAACTCGAAGAAATGAGCGAAAATTTCTCTTATACACAGTTGTGAAAAGGTTAGGGGGAAAACTGTTGGAAAAAGAAAAAAAAAACTATTTTGTGAAAATGATGTTGAAAGAAAAAGAGCAATAGAGAAATGAGACATCACAAACATAGGCAAACAAGTGGAACTATTTGGATAATCAATGGCTTTTTAGCAAAAATATGTATACAATGGAGAATTTAACTCGATTAGTTTGGATTAGGGAAAATAGCTTTCTTGTCTTTCATCCCTACTTCCATTTTGAATGCCTACTTCTAATTAGATAAGTTTACTAGACGAAATATTTGGCTATTAGAAAAGGAAAAAAATTAATATGTGCTCATTCGAAGAATGCTTTAGAACAGCAATAATAGCCATCACATCTAGGACGGTCAAAATCGAACCGAAATCGTTAACCGAATCAAACAAATGACTTATTGGCTTATTGGTTCATTTTAGTTGTATACCACCCATTAGTTCATTTTTGTTGGCATAAGGGGACCAGAGCAGAAATTTTTTGAGTTGCAAACAAAAAGCAAAGAGGCAATTTTAAGTTAATTTTACAATTTTTTTTCTTTTTGAGATTGTCTACCAACCTTGAACCCTTGACCTAGAAGTTTGAAAATTTTAAGTCAATTTTACAATTTATTGAATACGATATGGCAGGTAATTTTATCTACACTCATTTCCTTTTCCAGAATAAATCTTTTTGGAGGTATATCACAGCCCTGGGGAGAAGTTAAACCTCCATGAAAAATTATAAGAGAGACAAACTCCTCCTAGCCACATGAAAATGTTACTAAATGAACTATTACATCCCCTAGACAATCAAGCTAGTATATGACCGTCACAAGTGCAATAGGAATTGCTTTCTGAATTACCATGTCTAATTGTGTAATGACCTGATCGTTTGTTTTTAGCTCTAGCGCGTCGTTTCGCAGTTTGAGGCCATGAGCAGCTTCACTTCAGGTATTATGACTTGTACGCATGGTCGGAATTGAATTCCGGGAGTTTTGGAGTTGATTTGTGAAGAGAATTCTCGTTTCGGAAGCTTTAAGTTGGAAGAATTGACTAATGTTGGATTTTTGAGTAAACGACCTCGGAATCGGGATTTGAAGGTTCCAATAGGTTCGTATGATGATTTCGGATTTGGCCGTATGTTCGGATCGGGTTTTGGATGACTCGGGAGCGTTCTGGCGTCTATAGTGGAAGTTGACATTTTGGAAGAAATTCATAAATTTGGATTGAAGTACATTTCAGTGTTATCGATGTCCGTTTGGGATTCTGAGTATGAGATAGCTCCGTATGGTGATTCTGGTATTGGGAGCATGATCGAAAGTGAATTCGGAGGTCCGTAGGTCATTTTGGAGTCATTTGACTAAAGTTACAAATTTGAAGGGGTTTTGAGAAGTTTGACCGGAAATGGACTTTTTGATATTGGGGTCGGATTTCGATTCCGGAAGATGGAGTAGGTTCGTAATGTCAAATGTGACTTGTGTGCAAAATTTGGGGTCGATCGGACGTGATTTGATAGGTTTCGGCATCGAATGAGGAAGTTGGAGTTCTAAAGTTCATAAAGCTCGAATTGTAGTGCGATTCATGGTTTTGACGTTGTTTGATGTGATTTGAAGGCTCGACTAGGTTGGTAATGTGTTTTGGAATTGATTGGTGTGATTGGATGGGGTCCCGGGGGCCTCGGGTGGGTTCCGGGTGGATAACGAATCGAATTGGAGTTGGGAGATAGAGTTGAAGTTGTCGTCATCTGGTGTAACCGCACCTGCGAGGTCTTGGCCGCAGGTGCGGAGCCGCAGAAACGGAAGTAGTTGGGACCGCATATGCGGTCATTTTGCAGCAGAAGCAGGACCGCACCCGCGGAAGGAGAAGCGTAGAAGCGGACTAAGGGGGCCTGGTGAAGGACCACAGATGCGGTTATGGGGCCGCACCTGCGGAACCGCAGAAGCGGTCAAGTGACCGCAGGTGCGGAAAGGCTGGAGGCAGTGTGTTCTTTAAAAATCAGGAAATTGGCTATTTTTTTCCCATTTTTCATTTGGTGGGGGCGATTTTTGAGAGCTTCAAGGGGAGACATTCTTCAAGTATCTCAAGGTAAGTTGTTCCCACTCATTACAAGTTAAGTACATGGTTTAGATACAGATTTAAAGTACGGAATTTGTAGAAATTTGGGGTTGAGGAAAAACTTAGAAATTTATATTTTTGGATTTTGATCACGAGATTGGACATGGGATTTGGAATAAATTATATATTTGAGTTCCTGAGGTTATGGATAAACTTTATCTTCGAAAATTTCGGAATCCGGGCACTTGGACCGAGGGTGATTTTTATCGACTTTGCGATTGGGGTTATAAATTGAATTGTTATGTGTAATTGAGTATACATTTATGGTTTTGCATGATCATTGACTAGTTTTGGAGCGTTGTGCATCGATTTGAGTTATCGGAAGGGCTTGGGAGCCGGTTATGAAACTTCGGAGCAAGGTAAGTCTCCTTTCTGACCTTGTAAGGGGGAATTGTCCCATAGGTGAAATAATTAATTATGTGCTACTATTTGTGGGGGCTACGTACGCACGAGGTGATGAGAGTCCGTGCGTAGCTACTATTATGTTGATGTCTGGGTAGTCTAGGACTCAAAAGCATGTTGTACTTGTCGTACTTGTAATTTTACTGATAAATTTAAAATGCTTAAATCTTATCGAATTTGGCAAATGAATTTCAATAAAAAAAAGGGGGGCTAAACACCATCTTCTTGACCATTAAAAGAGAATTTGTCATATCCTCGGGTGATTGTTTTCCTGATGTAGTCGGGGTTGACTGTTTGAATGTGTATATTTATGTGTAATCGCGTCGCAGATATATTCTGCGAGCGATTTGACTGTTTCCACTACTCTCATGGGAGTGGGCCTTACACCACGGCAGGTTAATAGATGCATCTATGATTTCCGCCGTTCGACCCTTCGGAAGTGCACATTTTATTATTTTGTTGGATCTGATCGTACGACCTCGGCATTTCTTGCGCATGATATTTGCTGGGTAGTTTCTGTGATTTGAACTGTTTAATTGCCTTGAGATATAAGTTGTCAATTGAAATGACGGAAACTAGAATTATAATTATGAAAGAAGTTTTCCCTTCCTGTTGTTATTTGTTATTTAATTATGACATTCATGTTTAGTGTCACATTTAATTATATCAATTTGACCTCTAGTAAGTGTCAAGTCGACCTCTCATCACTACCTCTTCGAGGTTAGGCGGGATACTTACTGGGTACACGTTATTTTTTTATACTCATACTACACTTGATGTGCATTTTGTTGCACAGGCACAAGTATATCTAGTGGCCTAGCCTGGCGCAACGACTTAGTGGATATGGAGACTTAGGTGAGATGCACCTCACGAGACGACCCGCAGCCAGCAGAGTCTCCTTCAGAGTATTGTGTTGTATTTTCCCTGCTGTCCTATTTGTATTCCGGGCGAGTATTATATTTCATTGGTTTCCTAGAAATTGCTCATGCACTTATGACATCGGGTTCTGGGATAACTTTGAAATTTATTCATTGTTTAAACTTGTTAAAGACATTATTGTTTACTCGGTGAAAGTTCGTAATTACTATTTAATGTAATGAAAATGAATGATTTCAAGAGTATTAAAATAAAGATTTAGTTAACTTCTTGGTGTTGGCTTGCCTGACGGTGGTGTCCGGCGCCATCACAACCTTTATTGGATTTGGGTCGTGACAACATGGTATCAGAGCGCTAGGTTCCTTTAGGTATCACGAGTCATTAGCAAGTTTAGTAGAGTCTTGTGGATCGGTACAAAGACATTTGTACTCATCTTCGAGAGGCTACATGGCTATTAGGAGTATTTCCCTTCTTGATTCCTCATCGTGCGGTTTGATTTCTTTGAGGCTTATGCCTATGTTTCTTCCTACTCAATCTTACGCGACGCGAAGTGCTTGCTATAAATCAGGAATTTGAGGAATTGTAATGGTACTACATGTGTGGTGGGGGATGTTTCTCTATGCGTAGCTGTTTGGGCTATCGTCGTTGCCTTGCAGAAGGCCGTTCTATCTTTTCAGCTTGGTATCAGTATTACCTAATGTCTTGAAGATTTGGCATTGCCTGTTATGAAGATTCGTGCGTTGCTATCACACAGTGTAGTGTAATGGTAGGATGTTTGCGTTGGAGCAGTGAATAACTTTGAAGAATGTTTACTCAGTGCAAGATTTAGGGATCTAGTTTTTTATTTCCAGCGGAGGAAAGGCAATAGGACTATAAATGTTCAGGTTTCGGTTAATAAAGTAATGAGACTTGGTGTCTCCAAGTGTGGTGGAATTTTCATCTGCGACATGGTGCCGTCGACCTGTATTTAGTGTGTTAAGCTCGCCGGTGTTATGGTCTTCTACAAGTCACCTTTGGGGCAGGATATTGAGAGATAGTATTGGAGGAGCGACTGTCAGAGATCGCGGGGTGCAGTGGTTCAGGGTCTAATGGGTATTTCTAATGCCGACGGCTCGGGAAGGACGACCTTCGGAAAGGGTTGAAGTTAGTAGCGATCTATCGGTTCAAGTGCTACAGAGATAGATATTGGTTTAAGGCAACAACTAGGCAACAAAGGATGAGGAAGAGCATGTGGGAAGTGTCTTGTGGTAATTAAACTTCTAGGAGGCCAAGTGTAGGAGGCAAGAGTCAAGAAGTTTCTTAAAGGAGTTGGTTTGACCTAAGTGGGAGAGTGGCAGAGTAGCATATGAGTTCAGTGGCAGGGTACCATACACTTGGAGGAAAGTTTAGAGGGATTTGGGAGTTTTAGTGGATGGTGATTGGGTCCAGGGGCTTGATTTGAAATATTGGCTATTATATGGCGGGAAATTGGATGCAACAAAAATGAGTTGCTTGGTATGAAGAAGGATGCAATATAACCTTGAATTTGAAGAGATTGTCGCACATTTAGTTGATGTCCATAAGAAGCAAACACACTGGTTTAGTTGGTGAATGACAAGGGGCTCAGGATGGGTTATTGATGTCGGCATGTAATTTCCACAGGTGGATTATCCCTGTGAGCAGGTCAGCGGTCTCGTGGTTGGCGAAGTTTCTGCGAAGAATTTTACTAACTATCCAGTAAGAGGTCGAATATGTGAAAGTTGTTGGAGATACAGAGTGTTCATGGGATGCTAACGGAAGGATTTCGAGGAATTTGGCGGTTGATTGCGCAAGGTCACGTCGCCAATGAAGAGAGAGTCTTGGTGGGTTTCAAAGTTGTGGAATAGTAGCTTCAAGCTAAGTGGGAGAGTCCCACTGCCTACGGTTGGATTGCATGGTCGTTTGTTTATGAGATTCCTGGCTATCGGTGTATTGGTGAGTTATTGCAGCTAAGGGAAAAGAACATAAGTGATAATTTGAGAAAATGGATTGTCAGGAGTGTGCTATATTTGGCCTTATAGACTCATGTTCGAGCTTTGGGAAGATTCAATATTTATGCTTCGTACAGAGGTGATTTGCAAAGGAAGCGATTCAGTCAGGTGCTTCATTAAGATGGGTGTTCATGTGCCATCGGAGCCTGGGAGTTGATTATATTCGGGACCAAGCCAGAGTGGGTGACTCTCAACAACGGTCCTAGTGAATTCAAAGGTTAAAAATGTGGTGCCTAAGGGTTCAAGCCCGTAGTACGGTTAAGAATCGAGCTTTTGTAGCAGATTATGATAAGAGGCTTGGAATGTTCTATGAGATTTTCGACATACAGTGTAGCATTGGGAGGAAAAAGAGAAAAAAAACTTCATATTTGTAGAGGAATTATCAGAACGGGTGTATCAGTTGAAGATGCGAATGTGCGTGCAAGGAGGGTGTGAAACGGTTCATGGGTTTGGACACAATGTGGTCTCGTGGAATGGGGTCACTTAAGATGAGTGCGGATTTAGGGTGGTGATGTAAGAAATGGAGGTATTATTATATCTAAGGCAAGTTAAGGATGGATTAGAAGAAGTTAGATTGGTTAGCCATGGTTGAATTGGCATAATGGTGGTGGTGATCAGTTCCTTTAGCGTGATTATGTTATGATGTGATTTATGGCGGTACGTGTGAAGCTTGATGGCCGCTGTAATTTATTTTATTTGGAAGTATTCAAGTATTATAGCCTTGTTATGTGTAGGCGGATCCCGGAAGGGTCATGGTGGTTTAGACCACTACTTGAGGGTTTGACTGTTCTACGGTTATGAGAATTCGCTCGCGTGTTGCTATGGTTCTCTTGGAATGAGTTAAGTAAAAAGTTTCCATGTGATGAAGTGTTTACCCCAATAGTGTTTCAGGAGTTATGATGAAATTCTTGTACTGTCGCATATTGGCGTGTTAGATGCAGTGAGCGGTATGAAATTTGAAAGTGAGGATCAGGGTTGCGGTTCGGTGTGGCAAGGATGTCACGATCTCAGATGAGAAGGAAAGGGATGTGAATGTTTAGAGTAAGTTGGTATTGTCTTCAGTGTCACCTGAGATCTGTGTTTTGTGAAAGAGGATTTGCATCCTAGTTATGCAGATTTGCTTTACATCATTAGTGCGGCCAGTGGTATGGATGTGCGGACTTGTTACCTTGTGTGGAAGGTCATGGGAGCATGACCATGGGAAGATTGTATAAGTGTGACATGTAATCGCTTGATTGATTGGAGATTTAAACCAAGTATGAAGAAAGTGGTAATATCGCTTATTTGAGAATTATGCCTGGAGGGCGCTCGATATATTTGGTTTCGGACTGTGGGAGTTTGTTCCGGTTATAATGGTTGCTCTTATGATTTAAGGGGAAAAGGGGTTATTAGAGACAGGTGAAAGGTTATTATCCTAGTACGATGCGATCAGAATCAACTTGAGGTCTATGGATGGATTTAAATATGAATACGGGCCCTATATCAGGTAAGATGTGTTCATTTCAGCATAGCACTCCTCATGGAGGAGTATTCAGATGTGGGATGTTGCGTCGTCATCAGCTATTTCATGTAGTATTATGTTGTGCCGTGTGAGTCGTGAAACAGCTTGATAAAGTTCTTATGTGTTGAGGTTCTGCGTAGCGATGGTGTAATGTGAGTAGGATGGCTGATGAGTGGCTAGAATTCGTGATTTTAAGCATTATATACCTCGCATTTTATGAGCTTTA
>ML394581.1:0-10205 GCA_005239525.1 Nicotiana knightiana
ATATATATATATATATATATATATATATATATATATATATATATATATACAGTCCCAAAAATATAATCTACTAAGTGTGTGCCAGGAAATAGTGTCACAAGTCAATAGGAGACTAGTAGAATATACAAAATATGATACTAAAGGTACTGCTGTCTGAAAGGATATAAGCAGAAGTAAACAAAAGATAACTCCATAGCATAGCTGGGAATCTCCAAGGGAGACAGCTCACTGTGGAGTCAGGTCCGGAATATGTCAAGCTCCGGTCGGATAACTAGAAACTCCAGCCCCAGAACATATACAGTAAAGTACATAAGTGCAACATGAGTACATAAATATATATATGTACCCAATGAGTATCCCGCCTAACCTCTAAGAGGTAATGACAAGAAGTCGACATGACACTCACTAAGGTCCAATAGTATAAATCAAGAGAATGTAATAAAAACAGTAGACATGTAAGACAGTGAGGCGACAAGTATATATATGTAAGATACTGAAATCCAGGAAGAATACTAAGGATAAATAAAACAATTACTCCTTCACTTTTTCCCAAATATTTGTCAGATCAATTTCATGAAATTTAATAACAAATAAAGCACACGCATGCAGGGTGAGGACAACCGGCCGGAGTCACGGGATAGTCACGCTCGTGCACTGCCAAAGGATCGATCGACCCATCCCAAAAGTTCACCTCACAAGATCTCTATGCACTGTTGAAGGATCGATCGGCCCGTCCCAAAAGTGCATCTCTCAACCTCTCTACGCACTGCCGAAGGATCGATCGGCCCGTCCCAAAAGTACGTCTCTCAATCTCTCCATGCACTGCCGAGGGATCGGCTGGCCCGTCCCAAAAGTGCATCTCTCAATCTCTCTGCGCACTGCTGAAGGATCGATCGGCCCATCCCAAAAGTATGCCTCTCAGTAGATTGGGGGAAATCACACTCAACTCGCGGAATACAATTTGCGAAGCGGTCACAAACACATACATTATTCCTTTTTAATAGAGAATGCCTTTCCATAATCAAATTTCTTACAAGGTTTTCTCAAATTTCATAACTTCAGGAATGTAAACAATATGAAATGTAAATTTCATCACACATATTAGTTCATATCAATAAAACACAAGGCTTGATGTGATCCTAACTACCCAGACATAATAGAAATAATCGCTACATACGGACCCTCGTCACTTTGTACGTACGTAGCCCCCCACAAATTATCACATATTGCATTTAAATCACCTAGGGGGACAATTCCCCCTTCCATGGTTAGAAAGGAGACTCACCTCGTGTCGAATCTACCCCTCAGACCAAGGATGCGCCCGAATCTCCGAACTCTACACCCGAGGACTCGCAACTAGCCAAATACGGTATAATGATATCAATGCATGCTCGAAATGGGGAAATTATTCTTATTTTTCCATAATTCAACATTCTTGAGAAATTCCCAAATTCCAACCTCGAGCCCACACGCTCGGATTCCGAAAATTCTCGAAGGGATCACTCACCCGAAGGATCATAATTATGTGATTTATACTTGAATTCGCAGCCTTAAACGGACAATTCACAAGTTCTTCAAACGCCCTAAAGTAACTACCCACTTTCATGAATTTGATATTTTAAAAGAGAGATTTAACTAGGAATTTATGTTTAAAACTAGTGTTAAGTAAGGAATTCACTTACCTCAAACTCTAGGTGGAAGGCTCCCTTGAAAAGCTCTCTAATGAGTTGAGGAGGAAGATGAAAATGGAGGAATGAGGCTAATTCCCGAATTAAATGAAACCGCCCAGCTATTTCCTTAACCGCGATCGTGACATTGGGCCCGCGATCGCGAAGGCCAACTAGCCAGAGCTCTGCGAACATCGCGAAGGGCAATTACGCCTGGCCCCGACCTAACTCTATGCGAACGCGAGAAAGAGGTTGCGATCGCGAAGGCCAAGGTCCCAACCATCCGCGATCGCGAAGAGTTATCTGCGATCGCGTAGAGCAATCAGCAGCCTAGCCCAATTCCTTCTCTGCGATTGCGACCCTTCTTCCGCGATCGCGAAGAAGGAAACCAGACAGAAAAAATCTAGTTTTTCAAACTTAGCTCTCGGGGGTCCAAAACTCACCCGAGCCCCTCTACCCCGTCCAAAAGCACCGGCAAGTCTGTATTCATGATATGGACTCGCTCGAACTTCTGGAACGTGAAAAAGAACAACGAAACTCAGAATTCAACCCCAAAACCAAATTGAATCAAACTTAAGAACTTAAGATCCTAGAATTCCCTTCAATGCACCGAACAAGCCTATACTACTCGGAATGACCTCAAATTTTGCAGACAAGTCATAAATGACAAAACGGAACTATTCCAGGTCTCGAAATTCCCCTCGGACCTCGATTACATAAAAACACGTCCCAAACCAAAATATGAACTTAAGTAACTTCTTATTTCAATATTGGGCGCCGAAATGCCCCCGAGCAATCAGAAACCCAATACGAACATACGCCCAGGTCCGAAATCATCACACGAAGCTATAGGAACCGTCGAAACTCGATTCCGAGGTCGTTTACCCAAAATATTGGCCAAAGTCAAACTTGGCCTTAAAGGCCAACCTTAAGGAACCAATTGTTCCTATTGCACCCTAAACACCTCTGAATCCCGGACCACCAGTCCCCGCAAGTCATAAATCACAAAAAGCCGCTATGGGAAGTTTCATTTAGGGGAACGGGGTCTGATAATGCAAAACTACCAGTCGGGTCGTTACATTCTCCACCTCTTAAACAAACGTTCGTCCTCGAGCAGGTCTAGAATCATACCTGAAGTGCTGAATAAGTGTGGATATTTGTTCCGCATGTGCTCCTCGGACTCCCAGGTTGCCTCCTCAACTAGTTGGCCTCTCCAATGGACCTTTACGGCAGAAACTCTCTTGGACCTCAACTGGCGGTCATGTCTATCAATAATAGCAACTGGATCCTCCTCGTAGCCCAACCTCTCATCCAACTGAATAGTGCTGAAATCGACTACATGAGAGAAGTCGGCGTGGTACCTCCGGAGCATGGATACATGAAAAATTGGGTGAACTCCTGATAAACCGGGAGGCAAGGCCAGCTCATAAGCAACCTCCTCAACTCGCCTCAACACCTCGAATGGACCTATAAACCTCGGGCTCAACTTTCCCTTCTTTCCAAACCTCATAATACCCTTCATAGGCGAGACTTTCAAAAGGACCCTATCTCCCTCCATAAATGATACATCACGCGCCCTCTAATTCGCGTAACTCTTCTATCTGGACTGTGCTGTACGGAGCCTCTCCTGAATCAACTTCACTTTCTCCAAGGCATCCCTCACCAGGTCGGTGCCATATAACTTAGCCTTGCAAGGCTCAAACCACTCGATAGGAGAACGACATCGCCGACCACACAAAGCCTCAAATGGTGCCATCTCAATGCTGGACTGATAACTACTATTGTAAGCAAACTCGGCCAAAGGCAAGAATTGGTCCCACTGACCCCTGAAATCAATCACACATGCCCTGAGCATGTCCTCCAATATTTGAACTGTATGCTCTGACTGACCATCAGTCTGAGGGTGAAATATTGTGATGAGGTCTATCTGGGTGCCCATATCACTATGCAATGCTCTCCAGAAGTGCGACGTGAATTGAGGACCTCGATCTGATATAATGGACACCGGCACACCATGCAACATGACTATCTCCCGAACGTAGATCTGGGCCAACCTCTCAGATGTATAAGTAGTAGCCAATGGAATGAAATACGCCGATTTGGTCAATCTATCCATGATGACCCAAACCATTTCAACCTTCCGCGAAGTCCGAGGCAACCCAACCACGAAGTCCATAGCAATGCGCTCCCATTTCCACTTAGGAATGGGCATCTACTGAAGTAGGCCTCCTGGCCTCTAGTGCTCATACTTAACCTGTTGGCAATTAAGGCACCTACTCACGTACTCCACAATGTCCTTCTTCATTCGTCTCCACCAAAAATGCTGCTTCAAATCACGATACATCTTTGTAGCACCAGGGTGAGCAGAATACCGAGAACAGTGTGCCTCCTCTAGAATCCTCTCCCTTAGGCCATCAACATTAGGTACACATAAGCGGCCCTAAAGTCTCAGAACACCATCCTCACCAATGGAAACCTCCTTGGCTCTACCCTGAACCACTGTCTCCCGAAGCTCTGCCAAGCACAGATAATAGAACCGTCGGGCCTTAATCTCTCACAATAATGAAGACTGAGCAACCACATGTGCCAAAACTCGACGAGGCTCTGAAAGATCTAATCTCACCAGGCGATTGGCGAAGGACTGAATGTCCAAGGCTATAGGTCTCTCCTCCGCTGCAATATAAGCCAAGCTACCCATACTCTCAGCCTTCCTGCTCAAGGCATCCGCTCCACATTAGCCTTGCCCGGGTGATAAAGAATGGTGATATCATAATCCTTCAAATACTCAAGCTATCTGCGCTGCCTCAATTAAGATCTTTCTGTTTGAATAAGTGATGTAAGCTACGGTGGTCTGTATAAACCTCACAGGACACTCCATACAAATAGTGCATCCAAATCTTAAGAGCAGGAACAATCGCCGCCAACTCCAAGTCGTGCACATGGTAATTCTTCTCATGAACCTTCAGCTGGCGTGAATCATAAGCAATAACTCTCCCTTCCTGCATTAATACACACCCCAAGCCAATGCGCGAAGCGTCGCAATATACCGTGTACATCCCAGAATTGAAAGGCAATACTAGAACTGGAGCTAAGGTCAATGTTATCTTGAGCTTATGAAAGCTTGTCTCACACTCGTCAGACCATCGAAATGAGGCATTCTTATGAGTCAATCTAGTCAATGGAGCTGCAATAGAAGAGAAACCCTCCACAAATCAGCGATAATAACCTGCTAGGCCGAAAAAGCTCCTGATCTCTGTAGCTGAAGTAGGACGCGACCAACTCTGAACTGCCTCGATATTCTGAGGATCTACCTTGATACCCTCTCCAGATATCACATGCCCCAAAAATGCCACGGAATCCAACCAAAACTCACACTTGGAGAACTTAGCATATAGCTTCTGTTCTCGCAAAGTCTGGAGCACAACTCTCAAATGCTGCTCGTGCTCCCCCAGGCTACGAGAGTAAATTAAGATGTCATCAATGAAGACAATGATGAAGGAATCAATATACGGCCTGAAAACCCTATTCATCAAGTCCATGAATGTTGTTGGGGCATTAGTCAAGCCAAAGGACATCACCAAGAACTCATAGTGGCCATATCTCGTACGAAAAGCAGTCTTCAGAACATCTGAGGCCCGAATCCTCAACTGATGATACCCTGATCTCAAATCAATCTTAGAAAACACACGAGCACCCTACAACTGGTCAAACAAATCATCGATGTGCGGTAAGGGATACTTTTTCTTAATGGTAACCTTATTCAACTGGCGGTAGTCAATACACATCCGCATAGACCCATCCTTCTTTTTCACAAATAGAACTGGAGCACCCCATGGTGATACACTCGGTCTGATGAACCCCTTAGCGAACAACTCCTCAAGTTTCTCCTTTAACTCCATCAACTCTTTCGGAGCCATACGATACGGAGGAATGGATATAGGCTGAGTATCTGGAGCTAAATCCATGCAGAAGTCAATATCACGGTCTGGAGGCATGCCCGAAAGACCCGAAGGAAATACATCAGCATACTCTCGAACAACTAGCACGGAATCAATCGTCAGAGACTCGGCAGCGGTATGAATGTAACCACAATTAACATCACTACGGTCGGGCTATCGAACACGGGTGTCCTGCACATAAGCAAAATAGGCTATACAACCCTTCTCGACCATATGTCGAGCCTTTAGGAATGAAATTACCCGGCTGGCTGAGCTAACTAAAGAACCTCTCCACTCCAGCCTAGGTGACTCAGGCATGGCTAAAGTAACTGTCTTGGCATGGCAATCAAGCACGGGATGATGAGAAGATAGAAATCCATGCCTAGAATAACCTCAAAATCAAACCATGTTGAGCAATAAAAGGTCAGCTCTGGTCTCGAACCCAAAAAAGGTGATCACACAAGACCGATACACCCGGTCTACCACCACAGAGTCGCCCACAGGAGTGGACATATATATAGGAGATCCCAAAGACTCTTGAGAGACATCCAGAAAAGGAGCAAATAAGGCTGAAACATATGAATAAGTGGATCCTGGATCAAACAATACTGAAGCCTCTCTACCACATACTGAGATAATACNTCATGGCGTCTGAGGCCACTGCATCTGATCTGGATGGAATAGCATAAAACCTGGC
Source organism: Nicotiana knightiana (assembly GCA_005239525.1). NCBI lineage: Eukaryota > Viridiplantae > Streptophyta > Magnoliopsida > Solanales > Solanaceae > Nicotiana > Nicotiana knightiana. The sequence continues at coordinate 6,303 of ML394581.1, forward strand.
TGGAGCACCTGAAGTTTGAGCCCTACCAGAGTGAACAGGAGCTGCCTGACCTCCCCCTGACTGGCCTCCACCTCTATGACGACCCCTATCGGCCTGTCCTCCACCTCTAGGTGGCCGGACTGCTGGTGCCGGACCCATTGGCTGATAGCTCTGCTGCACGGCCTTTCCCCAATACTGGGGACACTGCCTCCTCATATGACCTGGCTCTCCACACTCATAACATTGCCCAGGTGGCACAGTCTGCTACCCCGCGGCAGATCCCTGAAGGGTCGGAGGGCGATGAGAGCCCTCAGGCATAGCACTGAAATAAGGATCGGAGGATCTCTGATGATTGGAATGACCACTGTGTGAACTCTGAATGGATGGAGGACGGTAGGAACGCTCTAGCATGGCGTTGAAATGAGGCCTCGCTGGAACGCCTCAAGGAGGTGGTGGAGGTGCTAAGTATAAAGGCATGCTGCGTTGACCACTACTATGTTGACCACTGCCCCTAGCTGGGGCACCTCTGAAATCCCCTGAGAACCTAGCCCCCTTGTCCTGCTAACCCTGCTCCGCAACCGGTAACCCTCGATCCTATGAGCAATCTCCAAAACGAGTTGATAAGGGGTACCCATCTCCACCTCTCGAGCCATGGTGGATCTAATACCCGGATGCAACCCACGACGCCGAAACCTACCAAACCACGTCCGATTGACCTCAAATTTTACACACAGGTCAAAAATTATACCACGAACCTACTCCAACTTTCAGAAATCCAATCCGACCCCAATATCACAATTTCCACTGCCGGCCAAAATCGCCAAAATTCCAAATTTTGTTAATTCAAACCTAATTCTACTACAGACCTCCAAATCATATTCCGGACGCGCTCCTAAGTCCCAAATCACCTAACGAAGCTTACAGAACCATCAAAATTCAAATCCGAGGTCGTTTACACACAAGTCAACTTTTCCAACTTAAGCTTCCGATTAAGAGACTAAGTGTCTCAATTCATTCCGAAACCACTTCGGACCCGAACCAACCAACCCGGTAAAAGATAACATAGAAAGCACAAAAGAAGGAAAAATGGGGGAAACGAGGCTATAACTCTTGAAACGACTGGCCGGGTTGTTACATCCTCCTCTCTTAAACAAACGTTCATCCTCGAACATGTCTAGAAACATACCAGGAGTCTCAAATAGGTGTGAATATCTACTCCACCTCTCCCGCTCAATCTACTAAGTGGCCTCCTCCACAGGCTGACCTCTCCACTGCACCTTTATTGAAGCTATATCCTTTGACTTCAACTTCCGAACCTGCTGCTCCAAAATGGCCACTGGCTCCACCTCATAAGTTATATCACCATCCAACTGAACCGTGCTGAAATCCAAATCATGGGATGGATTGCCAATATACTTTTGGAGCATAGAAACATGAAATACTGGATGCACACACGACAAGCTAGGTGGCAAGGCAAGCTTGTAATCCATCTCACCTATCCTCTAAAGTACCTCAAAAGGCCCAATGAACCGGGGCCTCAACTTTCCCCTCTTCCCAAACCTCATAACACCCTTCATGGGTGATACCTTCAGCAAAAACTTCTCCCCGACCATGAAAGGCACATCACCGACCTTCCTGTCCGCATAGCTCTTCTGCCTGGACTGCGCCGTGCGAAGCCGCTCTTGAATCAATTTCACCTTGTCTAATGTATCCTGGACCAAGTCTGTACCTAAGAGCCTAGCCTCACCTGGCTCAAACCATCCCATTGGGGATCTACACTGTATCCCATATAAAGCCTCGTACGAAGACATCTGAATGCTTGGCTGATAATTGTTGTTATATGCAAACTCTATGAGCGACAGAAATTGGTCCCATGAACCAGCAAAATAAATAACACAAGCTCATAACATGTCCTCCAATATCTGGATAGTGCGCTCGGACTGTCCATCCGTCTGAGGGTAAAAGGTTGTGCTCAACTCAACCTGAGTACCTAACTCTCGTTGCACGACCCTCCAAAAACTGCGATGTAAACTGTGTGCCTCTATTTGAAATGATGGAAATTGGGACACCATGAAGGAGAAAAATCTCTCGGATGTAAATCTCAGCCAACTGCTCTGAAGAGTAAGTAGTACCCACTGGAATGAAGTGCACAGATTTGGTCAGCTGATCCACAATCACCCAAATAGTGTCGAACTTCCTCGAAGTCCGTGGGAGCCTAACTACGAAATCCATGGTGATTCACTCCCACTTCCACTCTGGGATATCTAACCTCTGAAGCAAGCCACCCGACTCGTACTTAACTTGATGATAGTTGAGACACCGAGCCACAAACCCAACTATATCCTTCTTCATCCTCCTCCACCAATAGTATTGTCTCAAATCCTGCTAAATCTTCGCGACACCCGGATGGATGGAATACCGCGAGTTGTGGGCCTCCTCAAGAATCAACTCCCGAATCCCATCTACATTGGGCACAAATATCCGGCCCTACATCCTCAACACACTATCATCACCAATAGTCACATCTCTAGCATCACCTTGTCGAACCCTGTCTTGAATGACGAGCGGATGGGGGTCATCAAAATGATGCTCCCTAATATGATCATAAAGGGAAAACCTAGAGACCACACAAGCCAATGCCCGTCTCGGCTCGAAAATATCCAATTTGATAAACTAGCTGGCTAAGGCCTGAAAATCCAATGCTAAGGGTCTCTCTGTTGCTGGAAGATATGCTAAGCTCCCCAAACTTTCCCCCCGGCGACTCAAAGCATCAGCCACCACATTGGCCTTCCCCGGGTGGTACAAAATGGTGATGTCATAATCCTTAAGGAGCTCCAATCACCTCCACTGATGCAAGTTAAGATCCTTTTGCTTGAACAGTTGCTGCAAACTCCGATGATTGGTGTAGATCTCACAAGGCACGCCGTACAAATAATGTTTCTAAATCTTCAGGGCGTGAACAATAGTTGCTAAGTCAAGATCGTGGACATTATAGTTCTTCTCTTGCACCTTCAACTGTCTGGACGCATAGGCAATCACCTGACTGTCCTGCATCAACACCGTGCCAAGACCAATCCGAGAAGCATCACAATATACGGTGTAAGACCCCAAACCTGTAGGCAATACCAGTACTGGGGCTATAGTCAAAGCTATCTTGAGCTTCTGAAAGCTCTCCTGACACTCCTCTGTCCACCTGAACGGAGCACCCCTATGGGTCAGCCTGGTCATAGGTGGTGCAATAGATGAGAATCCCTCTACAAAACGACGGTAATACCCTGCCAAACCAAGGAAACTGCAGATCTTTGTAGATGATGACGGTCTAGGCCAACTCTGCACCGCTTCTACCTTCTTCGGATCTACCTTGATCCCATCACTCGATACCACATGACCCAAGAATGCCATTGAGTCTAGCCAAAATTCACACTTAGAAAATTTTGCATACAACCTCTTCTCTCTCAAAGTATGAAGTGCATTCCTCACGTGTTGTTCATGATCCTTGTCGCGCCCCTTTTTCTCTCGAAATTGGGTTTCGACATTGACAACTCTTTTAAAGGAAGGATTATTAAAAGAGAGAGTCGCCACCTACCCGTTCCATGCCTATGGTCCAGGAGGCATTTGGACCTCTACTTCAGTGTGGTTCTAGACCATAACTTAGGCTGCTCAAAAGGAAAATACTAAGCGACATACAAAAAAAATAGTTTAGGACTCTAAAATATAAGCAAGTATGGGCTCAAATTAGCCTCCGTATTTAAACAGCAAATGCACGCCCAACTGGTTAACATTGACATATTTTATTAATTGTGGGATCCTATAGGCAGGATATCTATGTTATATTGAATGAACGAGCAGACAGCCATGTATAAAATCAGTTTCTTAATGCGATTATTAGAACCTATATAAATTTGCCTACTGATTTTAGCATAA
>ML394582.1:0-82086 GCA_005239525.1 Nicotiana knightiana
ACATGAGGCCTAAACCAAATCTTGTTTTGCTAAAATTATTTCTTCATAACGACTTCATTTTAATTTTTGTAACAGCTGCAGATTAATTTTTTCTTCTGTAATTGTTCAACAACTTTGCCTACACAAGGCAGTTTTCTTTGTGAATAATCTGACACATAAAAACACCTTCATCCTTTTATTCGCTTTCAAGACACACAATATATTTAATAAATTGTTCATGTTTTTTCTTGTTCATGGATAGGGGTGGCAGACGGTCGGTTCGGGTCGGGTCGGATATGGACAAGTTGAAAATGAGTGTTTGCAATAATTTATATATGATAACAAAATAAATTGCAACCACAATATAAATATGAAGAAACATAATTTTATTGTGGGGGTACAATTCTGGTTGTTCTCTTGATTCTTCTCTCCTGATTATCTCCGTGATTCGAGGGCTGGAGCAGCGTATTTCTCAAACGTAAGATGATGCGGACTTTCATGGATTTATTTGATATCCATGAAGTATGTTGTGGATCTTCTTGAATTATTTGATAATCAAGAGTTATCCGGCCACTTCTTGATCTCTTTGTGAATATCCCGTGAGTTTATGGGATTTTCGAGATGATCTCCATTTTTTGAGATGCCTCTTCAAAAGGAATTGTGACCCTTTTTATAAGTAGGGTTTAGGGTTTATGGTAGAGTAACCTCCAAGAAACTCTTCTAGACTCCTAGAATTTCAAGAGTCCTGTAGTATCTTGAGTTTAGAATTTAACTTGATCCTTTAAATTTCAATATCTACAAATGCACCCTAGTTCAAGGTTTGTTGGGGTGTATGTTTGCCGAAACTTGAAGACGAGACTTGAAGTACTCGACAATCGCAACAAATGATTTTGAAACTTAGAATTTCGATTTACAGGAGGAAGAGATGAAGAGCAGAACTGGTCTCACTGGGCGTGCCAATTTGTTTGCAACAAATTATATGTGACACAAAAATAAATTTCAACCACAATATGAATATGATGAAACATAATTTTATTGATAAAATGACGCAGGTACAATTCTGTTTGTTCCCTTGATTCTTCTCTTTTGATTATCTCTGTGATTCGAGGGCTGAAGCAGCGTATTTCTCGAACGTAGCATGATGCTGGCTTTCATGGATTTATTTGATATCCATGAAGTATGTTGTGGATCTTCTTGAATTATTTGATTATTAAGAATTATCCGGCCACTTCTTGATCTTTTTGTAAATATCCGATGAGTTTATGGGATTTTTGAGATGATCTCTATTTTTGAGATGACTCTTCAAAGGAAATATGCGACCCTTTTTATAGGTAGGGATTAGGGTTTAAGGTAGAGTAACCTCCAAGAAACTCTTCTAGACTCCTATGATTTCAAGAGTCCTGTAGTATCTTGAATTTATGATTTAACTTGATCCTTTAAAATTTTGATATCTACAATGGGTAAGGCAAAAAAATGAATATATTATTCGACCCGACCCATATTTAATACGGATAAAAATGAGTTAACCATCGGATAGTATGAATATCCATATTATCCATGGCTTCTAGAGTATGATCACTTTTGGGAGAATTCCTACTCTCGCAAATTTGAGGAGCCCCCAATTTGAGTCTTTACAAATATAAAAGTTAAATTCATTAGTTATATATTTTATAAGTGAATAATATGATTTTTATTCATATTTGACCCGTTTAAGAAGTTCATTATCCAACTCATTTTTTAGTAGATAAAACAGATAGATAACTGTCTTTTTAATCCTGCTTGCCACCACTAATTATGGATTTACCTTTCCCGTATAAGGTACTTAATTATTGATGTGTTCATTGCTTGATTTGTAATAGACTGAATTTTCACTCAATTGCTTTGCGTCTTACAACATTAAGACATATTTACAAGAAGTTAATACTAAGAAATGATTAATGCCATTTTTTGGGTGAAAAGGCAAAACAAAAGAAAGCTAAAATGAAATTGTAGCGGGGTGAAAAACGAAGGGACGAAAATGAGTGGAAAACGTTGGAGTCGTGATAACATTCTTTTTCTTTTTGTAAGTTAGCGGAGCACTACTTTTCTCATGGAATAGTTGTGTGTTGCTACTTGCTAGCTTGCTTTGTGTGATCCCAATATGAGTTTCCAAAGCACAGCTTCCGTGATCAAGCGTCCTTTCGTTGGTTTTTTGTACGTACGTCTTTACCCATTCTTGAAATGACATTCAAATTTTAAATCAGTGTGTTCGAGATACATTTATAAATTTGTAGTAATAGATCAATAGAATTATAAATTTATAATAAATATATGGAGTAGTATTATTTTGAAAATTCTTAAATTAGAATATGTAACTGAAGCAGATGATCTACACTTCCCTTTCTTTTCGTTAAATTTTGAATAGAAGGGTAAAAGTAATTGAAATTTTTTCACGTGTCTTCATATCACCTATCGTATGTTGACTTTTAGAATTTCGCCTTGCTCTTTCCCTAGCCGTGTTCAATTATTAAATTTAATATAACATAATTTTTGAGATGGAACTGATATAAATTATTGTTCAAAAATACAAAAAATTTCAAATTAACTAAAACTGCATATAGAATGGTGAAGCAGGTAGTCGACCCAAGTATGTGGGATGTGCCAGGTGTTGAGTAAACTGGTGCGTTGGATTTTTAAATGATTTAGGTTTTAAAGTAGTATAGTAATAATTTTTTCTTAAAACTAATTTTTTACCATGTCACTAAATTTCACTAGAAAGTATAAAATCCAACAAGGATGACCATTTAAGTGAACTAGATAAAGTATAATAATTTTTGAAAGACAAAAGAAAGTTATATGACTTTAATGATCAATTACCCAAAGTTGAGTGATTTTTGATAGACAAAAAAAGAAGTTATATGGCATTTGTTTACCTCGAAATACGGATAACAATTAAATTTGTAATGTGATTATAAAGACATGTGATTAATTTAGTATCAACTGATAAATAGCTAAATAGACAAAGGGATTAAACGATTTAAATGGATCAAACCCGTATAATTGCAAGTTATCGACATCGATCTGTATTAGACTCGAGATCAAATGCCAAGAATAGTAAGAGCAGCAATAGCAATATGAATAACAAGAACTGTAAATAATTAAGAGCGAATAAAAGAACATAATGCTTTGTATTTCTCAGTGGTGGCGTAAGTAGTAAGTGCATATGATGATAGTAATGATAATATGTGTGTTACAAATGAGCATGATTCCTCTTTATATAGTAGAGGAATCCTAAATAAGGTATGACTCTAATTTCAGAAGTAAAATACATGATTAATACCATTAACCATTAACGGTTCTATCGCTCCTGAGATTCTCGTCGAGATTGGCGGTCGATTGCGGATATCTCGTGATTCTGTTACTGCGACGTTGATCCAGCCTAATCTCGATCCCTCGGTCTTCACGTTCCTCAAACCCGAACTTGCTTTGATACAGGTTCAATCTCGAGGTATACCCTCGAGCCCATAAAAATCGGGTATCCTCGATTTTTACCGTACACAAATAGTCCCCGCATTTCTTAGAATGGAATGATAAGAAACGATTTAAGCCTCGATTTCTCGGTACCTCGGTTATTACATCGTCTCCGTGACGTAAACGATGGATGTGATCGGAACGTCTCGTCGGTTCGGTTCCCAAGAACCATCAATGCTTGTCAGTCACCGGTCGGCCACTAGTGATACCGAACTGTCTTTTGAAATCTATAAATACCACCCCTCCAACTGATTTCAAACTTTACTTTCCTTTAAACTTCACCCCTGCTTGATTAAAACTTTCAACCTTTACCTTTTCTTGCCTTCTTCATATCTCCGCCAATCTTGCCCCTACTTTCTGCTTTTCTTTCTTATATCCATGGCTAAGTCCTCTTAAACAATGCCGCAAAAGGAAAGAGCTTCCTCTTTGAAGCCGGGCGGTGACAAGACGCCAGTGGAGCCGTGCGTTGCAGAGTGTGTTCCTGGGCCGTGTGAACTGGCTTCTAAGTTCAAGGTGGACATGCCCCCTTCTGTTCCCGGTCGGTGTGAGACCGTATCCCGTTATATTTGCTCAATATCTGAAGACGATCTCGAGCAAGTGAAAAAGGCCTGCAATTAGGGTGACAAAGAGGTAGTGGTTCCCTCGCCTGGGGAGGATATCACCACTTATGTGAAAGGGTTTCTGAGTGTTTACACCCCTTTCACATTGGGGCCCGTGGACCCAGTCATACTTGACTTTTTCCGCCAATATCGAGTGACCCTAGGGCAAATCCACCCTTCGTTTTGGCGCATCGTGATCCTGCTCAGATTCTTTTCGAGAAAAATTGAGGGGATGTCTTTTACCCTCGACCATCTAATCAGGTTGTACAGTTCTCGACTCTATCAAGGTGGTTTCATAAAGCTCCAGCGTCGGGCTACGAAAACATTATTCTCGAGCATAGATGAAGACAAGGATCGGGGCTGGATAGGTCAGTTCGTCCGAATCCGGACCTCCGATTCGATTCCTGCCGAGAAGATGCCATTCCCCGAGGAATGGAATATGAAATGTAAGTCCGATTTTCGTCGCTGGTGTTTGATTTATTGCTTGATTGATTTCTCTCCTCGATCTAAGTTCTATTTCGTTGTGCAGCTTCTGCTTGGTTCCCCGGTGCTATCCCGGATCTCGAAGGCTGGGTTCGCCAACTAGCCTCCACCTCTTCATACTCCGAGTGCTGATGGCGAGATTTGGCCAAGGGTCGATGGGAAGCTAAGAACCATGGTGAGTACCTTTGTTCATATGCCGATGTCTTTCCGTAAGAATACCAGTTTTAACTTAGTCTTTTTGTGTAGGCCTTGGAGATAATGTAGCCATGAGGTCACCCCCGCCTGGTGAAGAGGGGGTTCCACAGCTACCCAAAGAGAAGAAGCGGCGAAGGATCTCGTCCCCTAGTACCCCAAAGCTCAGGAAGAGCAAGGCTCGAAAATCGAGGATTGACCCTGCCACTGTGCTCGCGGATGTGGCTCAAAGACTTCGGGAGGAGGACGCGGCAACACAAGGTGATGATGACTGCATTTTGATGGTCCCTGAGGAGGGAAACACTGTAGCTTCCGAGGTTGTCGAGCTGGTAGTGGATGAGTCGGCTCGATCTCGAGTTAGGGGGATCTCGGAGGGAGATCTGAGCGGAGTCCCCAAGCCATTGGGCAGTAAGGGCGCTTCTTGTTGCGCCAAAAGATCGGCGGTTTCTCCCAAAGGGTCCAGCTCCGAGGCCCTTAGAGGAGAGGAGAACACCCCGAGCAATTCGCTTGTGGCAATAAATATAGACAATTCATCGCCCGGTCCTTCATTTTCCGAGGGGCAATTACGAGACGCTCGATCTATGAGAACTCCTGATGCCGAGCTAGCCCATGAAGGGAGCGACATATTCCGAGAGTGCTTTGCCGGGGTCGAGGACGATCCCGAGCCAGACGTGTCGTTCGTTTTCAACAAAGCTCAGCGTCTCTCGAAACAAGTAAGTATGTTTCCTTTTTGCTCACATCTAGTTCGTATCTTTTCAAGACTAACTTCTTTCTTCATGTGCAAGCTTTGGTGCTCCATTGAGAGGCATCTTTCAAATCTCGGGTGGAGCTAACCCGATGTGAGGCCGAGCTCAAAAAGCTCGTAAAGGAGAGGGATGACCTAAAACTCCTTTACGTTCGAAAGGAGGAGGAGATTGCGACCATCCGATCTGAACTTACAAGATATCGTCAAGATCATACCGAGCTCCTCGAGAAGGTAACGTAGTTTCTTGAAACTTTCTAAAACATTAATTCAAATTTGGTGACGAACTCTTCAGTTTACCAGTTTCAGCAGAAGGGCGAACTGGTGCTGCAGCTTCGAGAAGAGGCCAAGATGAAGGAGGCTGAAACTCTAGGGTATAGATAGCACATGGAACGTCTTGCCTCGCAGAAGGATGCACTTTGAGCCCAGTTAACTTCGGCTGAGCGCCAGCTCCAGAGTGTGAGGGAGGAAACTCTAGCTCGAGCTCGTAGGACCGAGGAGGTTGAAGCCGTCCTTGCTAAGGCTAAAGCTGAGTCGGAGGCACTTGTGGCCTCTTATCGAGCCGACGTCGAGGCCGCCAATCTTCGGGCATATGAGATCTCTGCTTCAGCTAAGATCAGGTTATCATGTGCTCTTGCTCATGCTAGGCAGCGATCTCAGAGAGAGGCTTTTGAAGAGGTGCACGCTCGTGGTTTCGACCTCTCTGCTGATATGGAGAAGGCGAAAACTTTGGAGGATGAGGCCGCAACCATGCCTCTGATGATGAGGGCTCTGTTAGCGGATCCGAGGATGAAGGAGATGAGGCCTCTAAAGGAGTCGCTCCCGGAGAAGTCGCTCGGGAGTGACCGGTCTCGGGGTGGGGGGCTAGCCTGATTAGGTTGTAACTCCTTTTTATTTTTTCTTTTGTAAGGTCCTGCCTAGCCCTTTGTACATATATTTTACAATGAAAATTTTCTTTTCGATGCCTTTATAAGTTTTTCTTCATGCCTTTGTATGTTTAATTGCCTTCGTTAAAAAAGTTCTCATTGTTTTAGTTCAACTCGTGATCGAAATACACCCTTAGGTTTTTCGTTTTTCTGAGGGCAAGTCGCCGAGTTACTAAGGCAAGTCCCCTAGTCCGAAACTCATTTGAGAACTCGTCTCGGGGACGACTTGTTTTGAGTTCAAATCACCGAGCTCAGATAGTTTTATAGGATAGGGTAGACCCTTAATTTTTTATCAATGATTCCTAAGCTTTCGAGCTCACCGCTATACCTTTCATGAGAATATTCGAGCTGTAGTTAATCGTTTTGTTTAAGCTCGTAATAACCGAACCCTTGGGTTCGAATTGAGTGAGAGCGAGGTCTCGAACTCTAATCATATCGGCCTTTAGGCTTATTAGATCGGCCTTTAGCTCTTTTATATTGGCCCTTAGCTCTTTTATATTGGCCCTTACGCTCTTTAAGTTGGGCCAATTCGGCCTTTGAAAACGGCTATAATTTTCCCTCTTTTCGACTAAAAGACTTATTGAAAATTTCTTTATGCCTTAGCATGTGTTTTTTGTACCCGTTGGATTTCTTGAGGGTTCAATGATCGGAACCCAATTTTTTCATAACTTGTCTATGTTAAGATAATTTAATACCTCTTAAGGCTTTTTTGCAAGTTGATATTATCGAAGACTTCAAATTTTTGAGGGCTGATTTTATCGAAGGCCTTTTTTATTTTCTTTGTCGAGGGTAGCCTTTTTTTAACTGGGTTTTCAGAGTGTTTGAAGGCCTTTAGTTTATGGCAGAAGTCAGACGTCTCTGAGCCACATATTTCGGCCATAGCCCTTTTATATGACCGTAGCTTTAATATGGCTGTAGCCTTCGAGTACGTCTCTTGGACTTGTTTTCCGATAACATTTCGAACACGTTCGAAATGTTAGTCCCCGAGTGTGATGGCCTTGGCCTATATATCGGGGAATGACTCTTTTAGGTCTTATGATTTCGAACTTAGATAGCTCGAGTAGGTAGTCCCTGAGTGTTCGAGGTATGCTTGCACTTGGACCTTGGGCCATTTTTCGCAACTGTTAGTTTTGCATAATAGATCATAAGCACATGACTTGTATAATAGAAATTCTACTTCAACCATGAGATGTTTGAGAAAAAAGAGAGTGCTTCTTTGTATTATTCATACATGCGTACATGTTTTGTTGTCAGGACTCAGCTAGTCTATATGAACACGGTTCGTTCGACTGTTTGGCCCATTACAAAATTCTTCCTATCGAGACCCATTTACATAACATCTGAGGGTGATGCCCCCCAGTATTCAAGGTTGATTTCAAAGAAACCTTGGATACTGTTGAACTACCCCCAGGTAGCACATAGTTGTTGCCTCGTTAAAAACCTTGCCGGAAAGACCCATTTGGGATAAAAATCTGTCCAAGGGAAAAAGAGTGCAACGCGTACTTTAAAACCCGAGGCCTCGATTTTTGTACCAGATACCTGCAATAGGTTAGTTAACTAAATGAAAAAAATGAGAAATCCATACTTTAGCAATAATATCGCTTCAGGAGCGATATGTTCCAATTATTTGACAATGGCTCGCTGTCCATTGTTCCAAGCTTGTACGGTACTTTCCTGACTATGTCGAGGATTTGATAGGGTCCTTCCCAGTTAGGATCGAGTTTCCCTTCATTAGGGTCTCGAGTATTGATGGTGATTTTCCTTAAGACCAAGTCCCCGGCTTTGAAGTGCCGAAGATTGGTTCTTCTGTTGTAATACCTCTCGATTCGTTGCTTTTGCGCAGCCATTCAAACGAGTGCCGCTTCTCATCTTTCATCTAACAATTCGAGGCTGGTTCGTTGCCTCGTGGTTTGATTCTTCCGTTGCATATCAAAACCTGGCGCTGGGCTCTCCGACTTCAACAAGTATTAAGGCTTCGAAGCCATAGACTAAAGAAAAAGGAGTTGCTCCAGTACTGGACTTTGATGTCGTCCGATATGCCCATAGAACCTCAGAAAATTTTTCTCTCCACTTCCTTTTGGCTTTGTTTAGCCTTTTCTTAAAGTTTTGAATGATAGTTTTATTTGTTGATTCAACCTGTCCGTTTTTGCTAGGGTGATATGGCATCGATAGTATCCTCTTTGTTTTGTGATCTTCGAGGAATTTTGTCACTTTACTGCCGATGAATTGTTTGCCATTATCACACACTATCTCCGTAGGTATCCCGAATCGACATGTAATGTGATCCCATATGAAGTCGATCACTTCTTTTTCTCTGACTTTCTCGAAGGCCTGTGCTTCAACCCATTTAGAGAAATAATTAGTCATAAATAATATGAATTTAGCTTTACCTAGGGCCGATGGAAGAGGACCGACGATGTCCATTCCCCATTTCATGAATAGCCATGGGGATAGGACTGAGTGAAACTGTTCACCAGGCAGGTGAATCATTGGTGCAAACCTTTGACATTTGTCGTATCTTCGAACGAACTCCTTGGAGTCTTTCTCCATGTTATCCCAATAGTATCCTACTCTAATGACCTTTCGAACTAGTGACTCGGCGCCAGAATGGTTCCTACAAGTGCCTTTGTGGATTTCTCGGAAAACATAGTCAGTATGTCCCGGCCCCAACCATACCGCCAATGGACCATCGAACGTCTTTCTGTATAACATTCTGTCTTCGTCTAATGTGAACCGAGCGACTTTAGTTCGTAAGGTCCTCGATTCCTTGGGATCCGGCGGCAGCTTCCCGTTCTTTAAATATTTGATGTATTTGTTCCTCTAATCCCAAGTTAATCTTGTAGAATTGATTTCAGCATGCCCTTCCTCGATTACAGACCTCGAGAGTTGGACGACAGTCCCCGAGCTGATTCATCTTCGTCGACCGATGATCCCAAGTTGGCAAGTGCATCGGCCTCAGTATTTTGTTCTGAAGGTAAATGCTGCAGGGTCCATTCTTTGAAGCGGTGTAAGGTTACCTGTAATTTGTCTAAGTACCTCTACGTCCTGTCTTCTCGAACTTCGAAGGTATCGTTTACCTGGTTAACTACCAGTAGGGAGTCACATTTAGCTTCGATGACTTCCGCTCCCAAGCTTTTAGCTAGTTCGAGATTGATATTCAATATCGTACCCGCCGAGTTTGACAACCCATTTGGCCAATCGACCCGATAACTCGGGCTTGTGCAATATATTTCGAAGGGGATATGTGGTAATAACACATATAGGATGACACTGAAAATGTGGCTTTAGTTTTCTAGATGCACTTATTAATGCAAGTGCAAATTTTTCTAGGTGCGGATACCTGGTTTCAGCATCTCCTTAGGTTCGACTCACGTAGTAAACTAGAAACTGCGTACCTTGTTCTTCTCTAACTAATACTCCACTTACCGCTATCTCGAAAATCGCCAAGTATAGGTATAGCTTCTCATCTGCCTTTGGGGTGTGGAGCAAAGGTGGGCTCGATAGGTACCGTTTCAACTCCTCCAATGTTTGCTGACATTCCGGAGTCCGTGTGAAATTATTTTTCTTTTTAAGTAAGGAAACAAACTTGTGGCTCTGATCTGACAACCTCGATATGAACCGGCCTAGGGCAGCTATCCGTTCGGTTAGCCTCTGTACGACTTTTACACTGTCCAAGATGGTGATGTCCTCGGTGGCCTTGATCTTATCGAGATTAATCTCGATCCCTCGATTTGACACCATGAAACCAAGGAATTTACCCGAGCCGACCCCGAAGGCACAATTTTTGGGGTTAAGCTTCATGTTGTATTTCCTCAAGATCTCGAATGTCTCATGCAAATGAGTCAAATGGTCCTCTGCTTGCAGGGACTTAACTAACTTGTCGTCAATGTAAACCTCTATTGATTTTCTTATCTGTTCTTCGAACATCTTGTGAACTAGGCGTTGATATGTAGCCCCCCACATTTTTTAGCCCGAAGAGCATTATATTATAGCAGTAAGTTCCATACTTAGTGATAAAAGAAGTTTTTTCCTCATCTTCTGGGTCCATCTGGATTTGATTGTACCCAGAATAGGCGTCGAGAAAAGCAAGTATCTCGTGGCCAGCCGTAGCATCGATCATTCAATTGATGTTAGGCAAAGGAAAAGAGTCTTTCAGACATGCTTTATTCAGGTCCTTATAATCTACACACATTCTAAGTTTGTCCCCGTTTTTGGGGACTATGACTACATTGGCTAACCATTGGGGATATTTGAATTCCCGAATGGACCCTATTTTAAGAAGTTTAGTTACCTCTTCCTTCATGAAGGCATACTTCACCTCAGACTGAGGCCTTCTCTTTTGCTTTATCGGTCTGAACTTGGGATCCAAGCTCAACCGATAAGTTCTAATCTTGTGTGGGATTCCTGTCATGTCTAAGTGGGACCACACAAAGCATCCATGTTATCAATAAGAAATTGAATGATTTTTTTCCTAAGTTTGGGGGTTAACCCTGTTCTCAGGTATACCTTACGGTCGGGTAGATACTCGATGAGTATCACCTGTTCCAGCTCTTCGATCGTTGATTTGGTTGCATCCGATTCTTCGGGAACGACGAAAGTTCGAGGAGTGAGAAAATCCTCTTCATATGCTTCGATTACCTATTTATCTGATTCAGTCGAGGTTGGGGACGATGATTGCTATTTGGCCACTTGCTTATCTTTGATGCTTGACTTTCCTGAAGTCGAAGATGCTGGTATCAGTGTCACCTCGTCGACTACAAACATCTCCTTTGCCACGTGCTGTTCATTATAAACCATTTTCAAACCATATACTATTGGGAACTTCATCATTTGGTGAAGGGTCGACTGTACGACCCTCGTGTTGTGGATCCATGGCCTTCCGAGCAGTGCATTGTACCTCACATCGCCTTCGATGACATGAAATTTTGTGTTTTGGATGGTCCTGGCCACATTTACTAGCAAGATTTTTTCTCCCTTTGTTGTCTCACTAGCCATGTTGAAGCCGTTTAGGACTCGTGATGCCAGTACAATCTAGTCTAGCAGGACGAGCTGCTCTACGACCTTTGATCTAATTATGTTTTCCGAGCTACCTGGATCCATGAGAACACGTTTAACTTGAATTTTATTTAGCAAAATAGAAATTACCAGGGCGTCATTGTGCGGTTGTAAGATTCCTTCTACTTCTTCGTCGTTGAACGAGAGTGTGTCTTCGGGCACATAATCTCGAGTCTGTTTCTCCCTTATGATCGATACTTTGATGCGTTTGAATATAGGTCTTTGTAGGACGTTGACCTCGTCGACGATCATGTGGATAACATGCTGAGGTTCTTCTTGCAGGTTCTTTCTATTGGAGTCTCTTTCCCTGAAGTGATTTTTGGCTCTATCACTGAGGAATTCTCGGAGGTGACCTTCATTGAATACTCGAGCTACTTCCTCTCTCAACTGTCTGTAGTCTTTGGTCCTATGGCCATGCGTGCCATGGTACTTACTCATCAGGTTTGGATTCCTTTGAGAGGGATTGATTTGTATAGGTCTGGGCCACCTAGTGTCTTTAATCCTTTCGAAGGTCGATACGATACCCGAGGCATCGACACTGAAATTGTACTCCGATAATCGGGGTGCTTCTTCAGGATCTGCATATTTGTTGAATCTAGTTTTGCTCATGAGTCCCCGAGAATTTTGTCCTCGGTCACCCCTCCGATCGTTCTGGGTGGAATTACGTCCCGTATGGTTATTCCTTCTATCTGAAACATACCACTGATACCGATCTTTATTTGGCCATGATTCTCCGTCAATGGTCGGTTCCAAACCTACACCACTATAGAGTAGCGAGGATGGTCGATGTAGTTTTACCCAACAAGGTCAGAATCGATTTCCATAGGGAGTTAATTGATTTAGAGTTAGGTACCTATCTATGTCTAGATGCGTATGTTGTTCCTAATTTCACTTCCAAACATGATTGTGATGATTATACTTCTACTTCTATTTCTATTGTATGCTAAGATTAAAGCTAAGTACAATGTTGTTGGAGATAGTTTTCAAGTGTTTAAAAGGACTAGGGTAGTGACTTTCGCCTAGGTGGATATCTAACGGGTATCGAGAATCTAGGGCAAGCTTGTTTTGATTGGGGTCGTAATATAACCATCACACACAAGTACTCACTCTATACCTCTCGGTAGTTTGAGTTACTTTGCCCAATTTGGCTTTCTCAAGTCCAAATGGGTGCTCATGCAATACAAGTGATATTAGCTCAAGCTGGGTATTACTATCTCTAGGTTTAACCCTTTAATTGGGGCTATCAATCTCTTGAGTTCACCCCAATTCCTTGTTAGACTAATTTTCCTAGACTTAGTCCTTCTTTCTCAAGAAGAGCCTAAGTTATAAAGGCATGAATCAGTGTTTGCAACCACTAATTCTATAATTCTAGCATGAATTTGGCTAAATATCACTAACCCATAAACAATTAAGCCCTAAAATTGAAGACCCATAAAATACTCTCACTAGGGTTGGGTCACAACCCTAGATATGAGGTTTAGCTACTCATAATAACAGCAAAAATCAAAGATAAAGATGAAATATAATCCATAATATTAAAGTAAAAGATGAAAATCTAAATTTTGAAGGTAAATCTTGTACAAAATTGCCCAAAAAGTGAAAACCAGTCGTTTCACGTGCTCAACAAAACTAAACTTAACCTAAAAGTGACAAAAGGTCTATTTTTACTAAGCTGAAATTTTCGGACAAAAATACTCCTGCAGAGGTTTCGAGGCCGCGTAATTCTGACCGCGGCCACACTCTTGCTTTCGCGGCAGCGTAATTTTGATCGCGGTCCATTCTTCTTCACATCTGGGACCGGGTTAAACTTCGTTTCGTGGACCATGCAGTTTTCATCGCGTCCGTGTGAGAGTCTTTCGCGGCCGCGTAATTCTAATTAATGCGGACCGCCCTTCTCATTCTTGCATAAATTGCGAACTCTCTGAACCTTGGCAACCACGGTCCGCGGAATTCCAATCGCGGCTGCTGTGGTACTTTTGAGGCTGCCATTTTCTAACGCGGTCCGCATCCATGCATGTGCGCAAAACCACCCCTCTGAATCTCCAATTAGCGGTCCGCGAGTTAATGGACGTCTCCGCGTTGGTACTTATATATACGGCTGAAATCGGAAAGCCCGATTTTACGGTCATTACGGCGCTCAGAAGGCTCGAAGGTTCGAGTTTGGGCATCGAGGGGGCATATCGAGGGTTCTCGACCCCGAAGTATTATAGGTCGAAGACCATCATGGAAAGGCGGGAAACTTCCAAAAGGCACGTGGTTAAAGCTGACCAAGTACGCAAAATAATAGAAGCCCGTACCGTGGCATTAAATGGCTGTACCAACCATCTCTCTTTTGTAATAATTACACATGTACTATGTTGGGATTTCCCCTCATATATAAAGGGGACCCTTGTCACTTTGTAAGGTATGATATTCAATACAAGAACAAGAACATTCTCTGCTCTCTAACTAGTCTACAATTGTTTCATTGATTTATTTCCTTTCATTTATTGTGTTCATTAGTTTTTCTTGATTTATTACTCATTATTAATCACAAATAAGCCATCTTCAAGGCCTTCAATACTGCTATATCATTCTCGACAGCCCCTCGTCAAGCTCTTGAACTCGACCTCGAGGCTATTCCGAGCAAGCTCGAGACCCCGTCTCTCTACTGCTCGATTTGCATAATATCATTACCCTTTGCTCTTATTTCGTTTTCCAACTTCTCACTTAGCATCCACCGCCTAAAAAACTGGTATTGAAATAGATCACATATTTTTAGAACCATAAAATCAAATATAATTGTAATTACCATTTCCAAGGTAAACAGTTTGGCGCCCACCGTGGGGTTAAAAATAATAGTGATTGTTTTAGTGCTGGTTTCTAAAAACACAAGTTATTCTTTACACTTTTTCTTGTACAAGAATCTTCAATTTCAGGTCAGAAAATGTCCAACTCAGTAAACGCACATGAAAACAACGGTCCTGAGGATCACGGAGAGAATGGCACAGCTACTTCAGCTGCCGGTGTGCCACCACAAATCCCTGAAGGGGCACCAGTGCAAATCCCTGTCGATGAAGGCTCACGCAACGCTAAACATGTCGATGTGAGCTCTCATACAGACGGAAGTGTGCGTGATGGAGAACAACGTAAAGTGCAGGGAGCCCCTGCTCAAAGGGAAAGAGAAGTTAGCCTTCATGTCATTTTTGAGATGTTGCAAGCACAACATGTGGCTATTGCTCAGTTACAAAGCCATCAGAGAACCCCAAGCACAGCACTACCAGAAACGACTCCTCGAGTCGAACAGGCACCATAAAGGTCGAGCAATAATGGGTCAGCAACTGACCCCGCCATTATGAAGATGCTCGAAGACTTCGCAAAGAGGATTGAATCGGGCGAAAAGAAGATAGAAGCTAACGACAAAAAAGTGGAGACCTATAACTCGAGGGTCGATCAGATCCCTGGCGCACCCCCGATTCTGAAGGGTGTAGATTCAAAAAAGTTCGTGCAAAATCCATTCCCATCAAGTGCATCCCCGAAGCCCATCCCGAAGAAATTCAGAATGCCCGATCTCCCGAAGTACAATGGGACCTCGGACCCCAATAAGAACATTACTGCCTATACTTGTGCTCTGAAAGGGAACGAATTAAGAGATGACGAGATTGAATCCGTCCTATTGAAAACATTTGGATAAAAACTATCCAAAGGGGTCATGATGTGGTATCATAACCTGCCCCCGAACTCGATAGATTCATTTGCAATGATGGCAGACTCATTGGTGAAGGCACATGCTGGTGCCATCAAGGTCGCTACAAGGAAATATGAT
This sequence comes from Nicotiana knightiana, assembly GCA_005239525.1. NCBI lineage: Eukaryota > Viridiplantae > Streptophyta > Magnoliopsida > Solanales > Solanaceae > Nicotiana > Nicotiana knightiana. The sequence continues at coordinate 15,292 of ML394582.1, forward strand.
GTCTTCAAAATCAAACAAAGAGAGAATGAGATGTTGAGGGAGTTCTTATCCCGCTTACAACTGGAACGAATGGAATTACCACCGGTCTCCGATGATTGGGCAGTACAAGCCTTCGCTCAGGGCTTGAATGAATGAAGCTCGATAGCTTCAAAGTAGTTGAAGCAAAACTTGATCGAGTATTCCGCCGTAGTTTGGGCGGATGTACACACCAGGTATCAGTCGAAGATCAGAGTCGAGGATGACCAATTGGAGGCCCCCTCAGGCTTGGTGTATCCCAGCAGGTTCTTAGCAAATGAATCGAGGTTCCCAGAAAGAGAGCCGAGGCCGAGCAAAGAAAGGTATCAACTGTCCATAGAAAATCGGAGAAATATACCGAGGCGTAAAATACCTCGAAGTGACCAAAGGATGGACCGAGGACAGAATCCTCGGGGACTCATGAATAAAGAAGGGTTCGACAAGCACACATGGCCAATAGAGGCACACCGGGTGTCTGAGCACAACTTCAACATCGATGTTTCAGACATCGTATCGGCTATAAGTAAAATCAGGGACACCAGGTGGCCAAGACCCGTGCTATCAGATCCTTCGTAGAGGAACCCCAACTTGATATGCGAATAGCACGGTACCCACAGTCATAGGACCGAGTATTGCAAACAACTTTGAGAAGAGGTGGCCCGACTGATTAGCAAAGGGCACCTTCGAGAGTTCCTCAGCGACCGAGCTAAAAACCAATTTTGGGAAAGAGAGGAAAACAAGAAAAATGAAACAGAAGAACCACGACACATCATCCACATGATTATTGGTGGAGTCGACGTCCTTCTAGGACCCATTTTTAAGCAAACAAAAGTATCCTTCACTAGGGAAAAGCGAACCCAGAGCTACATACCTGAAGACACCCTTTCATTCAGCGAAGAGGACATCGAGACCTTGTCTCAACCTCATAATGACACACTGGTAATTTCTTTTCTTTTGAATAAATTTCAAATTAAACGTGTGCTCGTGGATCCAGGTAGCTCGTCCAACATCATTAGGTCGAGGTTGGTAGAGCAACTCGGATTGCTCGACCAAATTGTGCCCGCCTCTTGAGTCCCCAACGGATTCAACATGGCAAGCGAGACAACGAAAGGGGAAATCATCCTCCCAGTCAACATGGCCGGTAAAATTCAAGACACCAAGTTTCATGTCATCGAAGGTGACATGAGATACAATGCATTGCTTGGAAGGCCATGGATTCACAGTATGAGGGCGGTGCCGTCGACCCTTCATCAAATGATGAAGTTCCTTATGAGGATGGAATAAAAACAGTATATAGGGAACAACACGCAACAAAAGAAATGTTCGCAGTACACGATGTGGCACCGACATCGGCACCTTCTACATCGAAGGAGCCAAAAAAAAGCAAGTAGCCAAGTAGCGATCACAAACTGCATCCTCGATGAACGAATGAAGGACCGTGCCGCGTCCTCAAAATAAGTAATTGAAGCATATCGAGGATTGAACGCCATCACAGTTAAGGTACAATCCTCTTCCTCTTTCCTTCATGTTTTACACTAATCTATGTGCAGGTGTTCGATTGAAAAAGAATCGGAGCACCCTGCAGCTCGAAGGCCTTAGGTTTTAAAGCATGCGTTGCGCTCTTTTTCCCTCACATCGGCTTTTATCCCAAATGGGCTTTACCGACGAGGTTTTTAACGAGGCAACACCCATATTCTACCTAAGGAGAACTCACCAAGTATTCAAGGATTCTCTTCGATCAACCTCAAATACTGAGGGGCATCCACCTGGAAGACCACTGAAACATGCCGAAGAGGGTATCGACAGCAGAACAATGTATAGGACCAAACGGTCAAATGAACCGTGTCCACATAGAATAATCAAACCCTCGATGGTAAAAATGTGTACTTGTACCAAGTAACCGAAGAAGAATCTTTTATCATCAAAATACTTCGCACGTCAAAGAAGTTTGCTATTTTCACAAGAAATGGCCCCAGGGCCAAATATTTACCGACCACTCGAGGACTGTTCTCGACAGTCACCCCATCGAGTCACCAAAAACTCGAAGCCATAAGACTCCAGGGCCGGCAACTTCAAGTTCGTAAGCCCTCCATGAGGCAATATCAACAGTATTAGCCCTCCATGAGGCACCAATGTAGGCCCTCCATGAGGCAATATCAATCCAGACTCGGGGACTGTCCTCGACAGTCACCCCATCAAGTCATCAAAAACTCGAAGCCATAAGACCTCAGGGCCGGCAAATTCGAGCTCATAAGCCCTCCACGAGGCAATGTCAAAACTGTAAGACCTCAAGCAAGGCATGTACAAATTTTTAAGGCCTTAAAAAGGCATAATCCCGATATCAAAGTCAAGGCTATATATCGAAATTGTAAGACCCCTAAAAAGGCATACCCTCGATATACACGCCGAGGCTATCTCACTCGGGGACTAAAGGCTATGACCAAATACGATGACCACCATTATAAGGCTCCGGCCAAACTAACACGACTCAGAGACGTCTGACTATCGCCATAAAATCACAAGCCTCCAATTACTTAGAAAAACTTCAAAAAGAACCGGTTAAAGGTCGTACCGACCTAAAGTGTAAGAGCCCAAATCGCCAGCTACACTAAAGGTCGTACCAACCTAATGCGTAAGAGCCCAAGTCGCCAGCTACACTAAAGGTCATACCGACCTAACGCGTAAGAGCCCAAGTCGCCAGCTACAGGTCGTACCGACCCAAAGCGCCTCAGGGCCGAAGAGCTCGATTCGAAACCCGACTCGGAGACTGAGCCCTAAACGGTTAATTAAAGCACCTCAGGGCCAAATGCGTAGGAGCCCAAGTCGCCAACTACACAGAAGGTCGTACCGACCTTACGCGTAAGAGCCCAAGTCACCAGCTACAAGTCGTACCGACCCAAAGCGCCTCAGGGCCGAATTAAAAACCTAAGGGCCGATGAGCTCGAGTCAAAACCCAACTCGGAGACTGAGCCCTAAACGGTTAACTAAAGCGCCTAAGGCCAAATGTTTAAGAGCCCAAGTTTCCAGCTACACCGATGGTCGTACCTACCTAACGTGTAATAGCCCAACTCCCCAGCTACAGGTCGTACCGACCCAAAGCTTCTCAGGACCGATGAGCTCGAGTCGAAACCCGACTTGGAGACTGAGCCCTAAATAGCTAACTAAAGCACCTCAGGGCCAAATGATTAAGTGCCCAAGTCACCAGCACCGAAGGTCGTATCGACCTAACGCGTAAGAGCCCAAGTCTCTAGCTACAGGTCGTACCAACCCAAAGCTCCTCAGTGCCGATTTAAAAACCTAAGGGTCGATGAGCTCGAGTCAAAACCCGAATCGAAGACTAAGCCCGAAATGGTTAACTAAAATGCCTCAGGGCCAAATATGTAAGAACCCAAGTCTCCAGCTACACCGAAGGTCGTACCGACCTAACGCGTAAGAGCCCAAGTCGCCAGCTACGGGTTGTACCAACCCGAAGTGCCTTAGGGCCGATTTAAAAACCTAAAGGTCGATGAGCTCGAGTTGAAATCCGACTCGAAGACTGAGCCACGAATGGTTAACTTGCGCCTAAGGGACAAATTCATAAGAGCCCAAGTCGCCAGCCTAAAAAGCCTTAGGGCCAATTTATAACCCCAAGGGTTTCGTCTCAAAGTCCAATTCATCGGGCTAATTATTGACAAACAAATCAGAGAAACCAAAGAATCTTTCATATATATATATGTGTGTGTGTATTACAAATATGCATTTACAATTCTCCCACAGGAATCTTTACAAAGAACTAGGAAGGAAAAAATAGTCTGCTCTAGGGACCAGCTCTCTCGAAAGCCTTCAAATGTCAGCACCGGCAGCGGAAGAAAGGAAAAACTCGGCGTCGATCTCATCCGCCTTGGCCTGCTTTATCTCTTCCAAGAGATCAAATCCCCTAGCGTGAATTTCTTCGAGAGTCTCCCTCCGAGACCTACATCAGGCATACTTATTGCCCCTACTCTCTCTGTCAAAAGCTCCTCTCTGCTCAGCCCGAGCAGCGACAACATCTTTCAAATAAACGACCACTTTCCTATCGGCCTTTGCTCGAACTTCTTCAGCTTCAGCCAGGCATCCACAACCTCGACCTTCATATTCAAAATATTAGTCTCGAGCTTGGAAATCCTGCTCATCTGAATTGAGCTATCTTCTCGATCATTGCGAAGTTGTATCTCGAGGGCGGCAGCCTTGGCCAAAGCATTCCTTTGGGCCACTGCATGAACGCCTATTTGCGCCTTCAACGCATTGCATTCGGAATTAACCTGCTCTACTTCACCCCAAAGGCGTTCCAACGCTTCTATTTTTCTCTACAACTGAAGCACCGAAACATTAATTTCTGAAGGCAGGAAAGGAATCACATACTTCCTCAAAATAAGGATTACCTGTTGCTCGATATTGCCTTCATAATCTCGGCTTTGATTTACCTCCGATCGAAGGCATATCATTTCTTTTGTCTTCTCATTACAGAGAAGCCTGAAAGATTTCTCCTTGCCCAAGGTTTCCCGTAACTTGGCCTCGCAATGGAGCAGCTCGGACTTGAGCTTATCAAAAGTCTACCAAAAAGAAGCTTCAATTCAAAAAATGAAATTACAAAACTGAAAAACCAACAAAGCTGATCAAAACTCACCTCAAAATAGAGCCGCTGAGCCTCCTAAAAAGTTGAGCATGCGTCTACTAGCCTGGCCCCATCGGCCCCAGTTAAATCACTCTCGGTAGGGGCATGACCACTCGAGACCCCACTTGGTTCGGGCGTCCCCTAGTCTCGAACGTCCCTCGAAGTACCTTCGAGGGTAGAAGCAGACGATGGTGGAGGACTCTTGCTCGTTCCCTCTCGAGGAACCTCTCTCTCGAAACTAGAGGTCTCAGGCCTAGCAAAATCGGCAACCTCGGGAGGCCCCTTGGCTTGAGCGGTAGACGAAGAACCATCCTCCCGAGGAGAGTTGATGTCCACAGAATGACCGACGTATATGAATTCCTCCTCAGCAACGACATCTCTTTTGTGTCTTCGGGAAGGCCCCACCTCATTGAGAATGTCCTCATCCGTAGAGGATCTTTTTTTGCTTATTATCCTCCCTCGGCTTCAAAGCTGATAGGCCTTCCCTCTCCTCGAAGGGACACGGTCTCACCTCGGAGAATCCACCAACACCTGCGGTGATAGAGTTAGTACACATAAAAGAAAACATTACTCAAAAGGCAACCACATGGCTCATACCATGGTGCTTTGCTTCCCATCTTCCTTTCGACAGATCTCGCCATTTGCGTTCGTCATATGTTGAGGAAGCCGCCAGACTCCGAGTCCAGTCCGCAAGATTGGGGACCTCCTCCGGCATCCACGGGACCGCTGAGAAAGAGAAAAGGAAACACTCTTATAAATCGGTGAGAGTAAAGGACACTAAGGTACGGCATGGTACTTACATTTGAAGTTCCATTTTTCGGGAAATGGCATGAACTCCGCAGGAATAATGTCGACGGTCCTCACTCGGACAAATCGACTCATCCATCCTCCGTTCCGGTCCTCATCATCACTGGCGATGAAAGGCTTGGTGGACCGGCGTCGTAACGCAATCAAGCCTTAACAATGTTGAGGCCGATATAATCTAATAATGTGGCTAAGGGTAAACTTGAGCTCAGCCTTTTCGGTAAAGTACCTCATCATCAGCACTATCCGCCAAACGGACGGATGAAGCTGAACCAGGGTGACTCGGTACCTCTTGCAGAATTCAAGCACAAGGCGCTCGAGGGGGCCCAATGTAAATGGGTACTTATACACGTTCAAGAATCCCTCCACATAGGTCATGATGTTCTCTTCTCGAGAAGGTATTTGCAGCATCATATTTCCCCCCCCCCCAGCCGCAGTCTCTCCTCACGGCCTCGATGTGGTTTTCTTCTATTGATCATATGAACCTCGACGCATGCTCTCGATGGCCAGGGGCGTCAAAGGGTTTCTCTAGTGCAAAATATTTCTTCAAAGCAAAGCAGCTCGAGGCTAACTAGCCGTAGGACGGCGGTATACCACCGGACGGGCAAGATGCAAAAGTAAGGTTTATCTCTTCTTGGAGAACGGATTCGGGAACGGCAGCCATAACTACTCAAGCAAAGGTAAAGAGGACGAAATGAAAACAAGTTTGCAAGATGAGAAAAGGAAGAGAGCGTTGAAAGAAAAGCTAGTTTTGCAAAGTTTCAAGACTTAAAATGAAGGAGAAGCAAGTATATATATAAAGCAAGCGGTGGCTATTCAACCACTTTGAAAGATATTTAATTTTGACAAAGTTGTCATAATTTTTGGGGAAGTGTACCGGAAGGGACACCTCGGTCATTTCACGATCATGTCACATAAATGACACTGTCACACAACGTTCGAGGGATCGAAGCTCCCATGCCAACCTAACCTTAAGAAAGTGTCCGATCTCGAGGGGATCTACTATTGAAAGTAGGAGTTCCGAAGGGCTAAAAATAGAAGCTTGAAAGTCAACTTTTGTGTAAGCATTGCAGGGCAAAGTTTGGTAGATATGTAGCAAAGAGATATTTTGTTTCAAAAAATGAATTTACAAGGTTATTTCTACAAAAATACCCCCGAGGTCCCATATACAGGAAAGGAAAAAAGCAAAATAGTAGGTGAATCTACTCTTCGCCTTCGCTGCTGTCTGAGCCGCTTTTAGAGCCCTCATCTGACGTAGTTGGCATTGCCGATTCTTCCTCTAGGACCCTGGCTTCTTCGATCACGGCAGAGAGATCGACGCCCTTAGTGCTCATGTCCTAGAAGGCTTGCCTCCTGGCTTGTATGCGAGCATGAGCAACTGCTCGAGCCAGTTTTAGCTCGGCCTTCTCGGATATCTCCCTAGCCTGGTCATTCGCGGTAGCAGCATCCCTTTTGTATGAAGAGACGAACTCGTTGGCCTCAGACTTGGCCGCAGATAGTGCAACAACCTCCTCCTGAGCAACTCGAATAAGGTCTTGGATCGAGTATAGTTTCCCTCGAAGAGCATCCCTCTCTGAAGCCACGACATCATTCAGCCGAGCCAGCTCAAGGATTTCGGAGTCCTTAGTCGCAACATCCTCTTGGAGCTGCTCCACCAGGGCATACTTTTTCCTAATATGAAAAACACAAAATATAAGTTGATCAATACCAAGAATTTCAATTAAAAATAAAATTGTGGGTACCAGAATACCTGCTCGATGAAGTCGGCCCTCTCTCGGAGCGCTCTCTCTGAGCTTGCCCGGAGGTTGATCAATTCCTTCTCTTTTCGGGCGCATAGAGCCTCCAGCTCGATCGACTCCGACATAAGCTTCTCAAGCTCCTCTCCACGATGAGTCAACTCTTATTTCATCTTGGAGAAGGCTTGGTCATACAGCTTCTTAACCTGTAGCACAGAGGAAGAAAATCAGAAAGCAAGAATAGAAAATCGAAGAACAACATATTATTTCGAGAATGTCACTTGCTTTTTGAGCCTCTTTGCCTCTTCGAGGGCAACAGGGGCATCAATATCATCTCCTCCTCTACACCTTCAAAATAGTCTCTAAATGCATCATCCTCTCCACGAGAGGTCCCCAAACCGAGAATATTCCTGTCTTGGGCATCTCGTATCTCCTCTGGAGAAAACGACGGGCCTGAGTGAAATCCACCGGCAACATCAGCCTCCGTCGAGGCTTCTCCCCGACCGCGCAAAGCTCCAGTAGCAAGCCTTCTGAGTTCGTCAACACGGACTGTGCAATGTCCAACGAGCGTCTCGGGGACTACCCCCGAACCCTTCTTGAGGGTCTCTTCAACTCGAGACAGTTCTGCATCGGCCACCTCCAACTCAGCAGACGACCGTCCAGCAGCTCTCGAAGCATCAGTCCTTCATTTTTTCCCTTTGTACCAAAAAGGAAAGTATCATCACTCTCTTCCTCTCTTTGCAGGCTCTCAGCGGCCATTGAGGATAGGACCATGGCATCGATCTTGGGATTCCGAGCCTTTGCCCTTTTGGATTTTGGAGACTCCATCGAGGCCTCCTTCTTCCTTTTCTTGTTCTTGGCAGTCTTTAGAGCCTCTTCCTCACCAGGTAGGGGCGGTCTCATCAACACACCTTCACCAAGGTCTGCGTAAGCGTGTTATATCAAAAAACACCACCATCGAAAGTTCTTACAAAGAATGAGAAAAAAATAACAATGAGAGCATACCGTGGTTCTTAGCCAGATCGCCCCAAATGCGTTTGTATTATGGGAAAGCGGAGTCCAAAGTTTGACCCACCCTGAAACCAAATAGTGGCTGCATATTTAGAAGAAAATCTGTCAAGAGAAAAAGAGACGGCAAAACATATTCAATTCAGGGGTACTTACGTTTCATATTCCATTCCCCCGGGAACGGTATTCTATCAGCAGGGATGACGTCCGAAGTTCTTATTCTAACAAACTGGCTCATCTATCCCCGATCCTTATCCTCGTCGATGCAGGCGAAGAATGCCTTGGCAAATCGACGGTACAGCTTAATTAGGACCCCTCAGAAGAGTCGAGGGCTGTATAATCTGATCAAGTGATCGAGGGTGAAAGTCATCCCCTCGACCATGTTGGTAATGTGTCGAATCATATATACAATCCTCCAAAAAAAAGGATAAATCTGACTGAGTGTCACTCGGTGATGATGGAAAAAATCGAGTATCACCGGGTCAATCAGTAGAGAGGAAGAATCTACAGGGCCTAAGGTAAAAAGGTATGTATACACGCTGAGAAAGCCAGCCTTATGCGTGACTATGCTTTCGTCAGCTATAGGGATTTCTACTCAGGCCGCCTCCCCCTAACGGCAGTCAAGTTTTACCCTCTTTGTATCGGATACTACACTTATATATCGAGAAATGGGCTCGCATCGACCCGGTGTAGAAGGGGGTTTTTCAATCGTGAGTCAGAGACGGTGTCGAAAGGGCCAGGGATGCACTACTCAATGGTAGGAGGATTTTTTGACTTGCCCTTAGACGGGCGTGATGAAGAAGCGACTCCCTCCTTTTGAGGTACCGTTTTGGAAGTTTTTTCCATGGTTATAACTGAGTTTTGAAGAGAGAAGATGAAGAAGCAAATCCAGATAGAAGATGAAAGTGAGAAACACTTGGTAAAAGTTTGAAGGTTTGAAGAAGATGTAAATTTATGAAAAGGCAAGTGATTGAAGTATTTACAGAGGCCTTTTGGGCATGCATTGAAGATGAAAGGTCGAACCAATAGCGGTTCATGGGCTTCTCGATAATTATGTTGACGACGACCTCAGCGTAGCTTTTTATGTCACATATTTAATGCTTTGAAGAGACTGACGTCATAATAGGTATTTCGAAGAGGCAAGAACTCAAGACCGTTTCTTATCACTTCATTCTAAGAAACGCGGGGACTATCTGTATACGGCTAAAATTGGAGAGCCCGATTTTACGGTCATTACGGCACTCAGAAGGCTCGAAGTTCGAGTTTTGGCATCAATGGGGCATATCGAGGGTTCTCGACCCCGAAGCAGTGTAGATAGAAGACCATCATGGAAAGGCAGGAAACTCCCAAAAGACACGTGGTTAAAGCTGACCAAGTACGCAAAATAGTACAAGCCCGTACCGTGGCATTAAATGGTTGTACCAACCATCTCTCTTTTGTAATAACTACACATGTACTACGTTGGGATTCCCCCTCATATATAAATGGGACCCTTGTCACTTTGTAAGATATGATATTCAATACAAGAACAAGAACATTCTCTACTCTAACTAAAACATTCTCTACAATTGTTTTTTTGATTTATTGCCTTTCATTTATTGTGTTCATTAGTTGTTCTTCATTTATTACTCGTTATTAATCACAAATAGGCCATCTTCAAGGCCTTCAATACTGCTATATCATTCTCGACAGCCCCTCGTCAAGATCTTGAGCTCGACCTCGAGGCCCATTCCGACCAAGTTCGAGACCCCATCTCTCCACTGCTCGGTTTGAATAACCTCATTACCCTTCACCCTTATTTCGTTTTCCAACTTCTCACTTAGAATCCACCTCTTAAACAGCTGGTATTAAAATAGATCACGTATTTTTAGAACCACAAAATCAAATTTGATTGTAATTACCATTTTCAAGGTAAACAACTTACGCGGCCGCACTTTTATGTCGCGATCCGCGTACTACACCTCTTAACCTAGTCTTGGTTTTTGTTCAAGTTTGACTCCTTTATAAGTTGATTATGGCTCCTTTGGCTCATTTTGAACAAACCCTACTAGCAAGCATATTAAGTTAGTTTCTGGGAATACCTTCACGCATTTTTGGCCCAAAACATAAGTAAAAGGGAGCAAATAATAGGATAAAATACCTGCTTATCAACTCCCCCAAACTTAAGATTTTGCTTGTCCTCAAGCAAATAAGGTAATTCCTACTCCATAAGTAAAAGAAAAGGATATTTTAGCTGTCCTAAGGTGATTTCATCAAGCATCAACTGGGACTAATAATTATCCACAACACAAATGCATTATCAACAACATCATGTTACGACCTTTTGAGTTCTATAGATCTACGTGACACAAGAGCATCAAGAGTTGACTCAATTCATCAAGGAAGCTCGCTCTCCCACATAGGTCATTGTGGATCCCATACTCCTCCTCTTCTACTCTCCATGAGAAAATCTCACTTTATAGAATGTAACACTCAAATCAAAGATTATGAAGAAGTGCGCTCATCACTCTCAAAAGAATGCCACATGGGGGCTCTAAGTACCATAAGCTTGCCCCTTATGTAAATCACCACTAATGTAAGCTCACTCAACTTGAAATCATATAGGGCTTTAGCGGGGATGTAATGAAGGCTTTTGGATCAAGGTAGGACATAATGAACTATGATGGTTTCATCTTTCCTTAAGCACTCTATTTTCTCATTTTGGCTCATACTTTCTTGACTTTTTGAGTCATTTTATTCTTCCTTAAGGGAATTAGAGAGACACACTGTCACTCTTTCTTATTCTTGACAATCATTTTTATCCTTTTTTCATCATTCCATGCCTTTCAAAATTGCGTTCTTTGAGTCACTTCAACCTTCACTTTCTTTTTGATCTATGTCTTTTTGACTTTTCTTCATTTTCTTTGCCTTTCCTTTTCACTAATCCTTTTTCTTCTTTGAACCTTTCATCACTTTGAAATTCCTCGTCTCTCCCCCAAACTTATGTTTAGACCATTTGTTCATCATGAATGTTAAGGAAAGATTAGGTGCCAAGAGAGGGTCATTATAAAATGGATAAAGGCTTGTAATGTGGCTATTAAATGAAAAAAGCTTAGGCTCAAAAGGGGTTGAATAGGGATATCATATTGGTAGCTACGGAAGCTTTCAAAGTTCATATCACTTCTCAAGTCGAGCTACACTTAGAATTTTTCCTAGACAAACATTCAGGGCAAGTTCTAGACTTATTGGCACGGGGCATGGACTTGCAATTCAATACCTCATCTCTCAAGCTACTGGATTGTTAGTGAGAACATAGTCGAGGGACCACAACAACCTTAGCTAAGATTGAAGATCACATATAGCTCAAGGAAACCACTATGTATACGGTCGATACCGGGGACTCCGATATCGAGATCTCTATGACATTCCAAGCCCGATCTCGAAAGGCTCGAAGGGAAATATGAAGTTCGGCCTCGGAGTGCATACCTCGAGAGAGTATGTCGAAGTCGTCACGTCAGACCTTGAGGCATCATAAAAATTGATGACCATCATGGAAAGGCGAGAAAATTCCCGAGGACACGTGGTTAGAACTGATAAGGCCTGCAAGAAATAGTACAAGTCCGTACTGAGTCGTGATATAGTTGTACCAATAGTATTTCTTTGTCATAATGAGGGATGTACTATGTGGGGACTCTCCCCTCCTATATAAAGGGGATCACTATCATTTTGTAAGAAGAACTCATTGATTACAATAGAACATTCTCAGCTTTATTGCTCCTTGTTTATTGTTTTTCATTTATTGTCTTTCATTTGTTGCTATTATTCGACCTTGAGGCCCCGTTTCCAGCAAGCTCGAGGCCCCAGCCTTGTGACAACTTTGGTTTGATTTGGTTTGCTTGTCTCATTTTCTTTGCTTACATTCATTGCTTCTTAATTATTAACTAGTATTGGAATAAATCATGTATTATTAGAACCACAAATCAAATATAATTGTTGAAACCATTTTCAAGGTAAACACACTCGATGATAGTTTAGTCAACTCAAGAGTCTAAAGGTCACAACTAGAGCTATTCTTTCTCAATCAACTTGTTTCTAACCATGAGGTCAAAGTTAAATGTGTTAGTACCAAATGAATCCTGCTTGAGACACTTTTATTCATTACTACTAAATATCAAAGAAAAAAGAAAACAGACTCAATCCCTTAAGAAGGTTGTCACGCCATCTATCAATGGGAAGAGCCACCCTGTTCACACAACATCCACATTTGGAAAGAACCGTGGCATTAAGAAAACCAAAGGCTTATTGATCACGCAAAATATAAAAAGAAGCTAAAAACTTAAAAAGAAACTGCTAAAGAAAATAAGAAGCTAAGCTATTAAGGAAAAATACAAAAGAAGTTATGAAGTAAACTAGGGGAAGTAAAATGAATATGTACAATAATGGAGTGAAACGAATATATACAAAATGGAAATGAATATATACATGAAATGGTAAAGTTATACACATACCAAAAGTGAAAAATAACGAAAGTGAAAATAACAATAAGTAAAAATAAAGAGAAATAATATCATAGTTATTACATGCCAATGTCATCAAATCAAAATAAGACCAGCCCCCAAATAAGANCCTGTCTGCATGGGGTCAGGCACACTAGTGGGGTTCTCGGACCACATAGGATCATCAGCTCCCTCCGGGTCCTCTAGCTAGATCTCCAAGTCCTCTAACTGGGAAACCACAAATCCTCTCACTGGCTCTCTCTCAGCCTCCTGCTCTGATGCATGTGATGTCTGTGCTGCTGGAGCAGTCCCCTCCATAAGAATGTACATGGGGATATCTCCGGCAGAAGTGAACTTCTCTACCTCCTTCTTCAGCTGCTCCACTAAGTCCTTTGAGGCTCGAGTCTTCCTCTCATATTTTTGACCTGCTTTCCCAGATCCTTGATCACCTTGCCATGAGCATCCAGAGTCTCCAGGATCTTCTTTTGGTTGTCCAAGAGCTTCTTCCGGTTGTCCAGAAGCTCCTTCAATGAATCCTCCACTAATGGAGGTACTTGAAGCTGTGTTGGGGCTGCATGTGCTGCGACTGCACTGGATAAAACATACAACTTTGATGTAGCTGCCTATATCCAGTTGTTGAGGCTGGACAATGTCTGAGAACCTCGTAGTGCAGTCTGCGGGTATGTGGAAGATGAGGGAACAGATAATGGGGCGGTGATGGATGGACTGGATGAAGGAGGAGGCATGGCAGCTGAAGAACCCTTTGTTGTGGAAGGCTCCGACCCAGTGGCCATTACCCTTGGCTCTTCAGACTGGCTAGTAGAGGTAGTGGCTTTTCTTTTGGATTTCGGGTTGTCTGCTCCTTGTAGGTTGTACCAGGAGAAGGGCTTCTTCGGCTTCACTTTCATGTAATAGTGCCTCCCCTCAACCCCTTGGTCCTCTAGATACATAATGATGAAGTTGGGATAGGGGTAGGACCTTTCTTCCTTCTTGGTTGCCTTGAAATGTTTAGGGCCATGAGGTTCCCCTTATTGATTGGATACCCCGACATAAAGGAAGCTATTAGGATTTCTCGGGAGAGTGGGATGACACTATCATGCTGGGACGGATCAAGACGGTTGCAAGCAAATGTGCACCACCTTTTTTCTTCAAAGTTGAGGGTGTTTCTGGCTATCGGGACTCCAGCTGTGAGACAGGTCGGTCTTGTCCCTAGGATGGCTATCACCTTTGCTACCCATGGACGGGCTGCTTCACCTAATTCCAGCTTCTCTATGTATTGAACTGCTTCCACATCTTAAAACCCGACATATCTGTTCAATGTGTCACCATCAAACCGTGTCTTCAAGTTCCGTACCTTTGTCACAGTGGTGCCCTTTTTTATGTGGGCAACATTTGCATAGAACCCCTTGACTAGGTACTCATTTGCGTCCGTCAGTTTGCTGGTGAAGTACTTCCAACCCTTTCTTTCCTCAAACTGTCTCTTCACATTCGGATTGTTAGGGAGGAGATCTCTTTCTATGAACTGTCTCTCAAGGGTCAACGACCTTTGTGGCCACCATTCCTGGAATTTCAGGTAGGCCTTCTCACTCACAAACCTGTAAGCCCATACCTCGGGCTTCCTAGACCTGATCAACCCCCCGACATGGGTATCACCTCATCTCCCGTCATCTGGGACCTCTTCTTCATCATCAATATTAATAGGAGCCGCTGTTGACGCCGGAGTTGCAGCAGGTGGGGAAGATGGTGCTGAAGTCTCACTACCTCCTTCTGAACCATCAGACGACTCAGACGAGGAGGTAGGTTCATTGACCAATCTGAAAGGTTTTGATTGAGCCTCCAGTTGTTGTTGTTGTTGAGAAGATTCTCCCTCGGTAAGTCTCCCGGGATGGGAGGTATTCACTTGTATCCGAAGAGTCAGCCTGAGGTCTCACAGGGGTGGCCTTTTTGCTAATAATTCTCTGAGCTGCTAAGGGCAATGTCTGCTTCCTCTCGCCCAGGCCTCGGGAGGATTCTGCCCTCCCTTTTGATTTGTCTGGACCATCACGAGATCGCACCATTATCTGCAACACATAGGTAGTGAAGGATCACTAGTATTGGGGTTCAATTAATCCTTAAAGAAATGCAGATGAAATGAAAATGGTGCTTCTCAAAACAGTGCACTGCGGACCACGAAAAACTGATTGCGGTAGCGGAAGACCAATCGCGGATCGCATAAAAATGAACGCGACCACGAAGAGGTTGGGTTCAGAGTACCAACTCTCTGATCATGGTCGAACGCGGACAGCGAAAGATCAAACGTGGACTGCGCAAAAGTGTGCGTGGCCGCGAAAGAAATTATCAAACTCTCTGAAGGTCAAGAGCGCGGTCCGCGAAATGTTAGACGTGGCCGCGAAAGACCAAACGTCGACCGTGGAAAAGTCCCCGCATCCGCGAACATATATCCATACTCAGTTCTTACAAGTTATGGAACGCGGACTGCAAAAATGGACCGCAGACCACGAAATTCAAACAAAACTGGCACTGACGAACATCCAAACCTAGGTTTTTTACTAAATGCAAAAATTATTTCAATTAACAAGCATAGTTAATAACCCTATCCCCCATTAGGCATGTAAACCTTACCCATATGAACTTAAGCATCAATTTGAGATTATGGCAATCATTTAACCCTAAATCAAAAGAAAAATTAAAACAAAAAGAAAAGAAAAGAAAAAGATAAAATCAATTCAGGGATTTGAGCGTACCAGTTGTGAAATTTTAATGGAAAATGGACTCTTGATTAGTATGAATTGAAATTGAGAGCCAGAGAAGATAAAGATGAACAATGCTTTAGTGTGGTGAAATTTTAGGGTTCAAAAGATGTAAATGGCCTAAGGACCCTCTATTTATACTTAGTATATGTGGACCCACCGCCTTACCGAGAGCGGTCTGCGAAATTCTATTGTGGTCCGCGCTTTTGACCTTGTGAAGAGCCACGGCAAGAACCTGGGCGCGGTCCGTAGAAAAATGGGCGCAGCCGCAAAAATCGCTGCAGTCCACCAAATTATGAATGCGGCCGCGTAATCAACTTCAAAGAGTTGGTATTTTGATCCTTTCAAGCATGCGTCCACGGACAAAAAGGTGCCACCGCGAAATGCTAATGCGGACCGTGAAATTTTGGGCGCGGTCCGCTGTAAAGACCTGTAAATTTTCATGGCTAAAAATAATGCCCAAATAGGTCCCCGTGTTGTTATAACTGTAGAAAAGCTTAAAACGGACACTTTTTAAGTAAAAAGTACCCCGGGACTTAAAGGATAAAATTTTCCAGATTTGCGCAGGTCTTCGGTCCACTATGCGATCGCAGATCAGGTATGCGGACTGCATAGTGGTCGCGTACTTGGAAAGTTTGCTGTCCATTTTGAGGACAGCTATGCGGCCTAGAATGTGATCGCATTTCTCGAATGCATGACTCATAGTTTTCGCATTCTTGCACCTTGATTTTTGTGGAGGGAGTTATGCGACACACTATGCGATCGCATAACAGGTATGGGACCGCATAGTGGTCGCATACCTGGGCAGTCTGCTTTTCTTCTTGACCCATTTGAGGGCCATTTATGCAACAGGAATGCGGACCGCATAGTAGGAATGCGATCGCATTCCTGACCGCATTTCTGCTTCGGGACTATTAAATTTCTAATTTTATACCCGACCCCCAGTTCATTAAAACACTTACTCCTTTCATTTTAAGCTTATTTTCTGATAAATTAGAGAGAGGAGAGAGTGGTTTCTAGAGAGAGAGAGTTCCAACTTCATCAAATTTATTCCTCCATCACTACTCTGGCCTGGAATTGATCAAGTAGAACACCATTTTCTTCACTACAAGAGGTAAGCTTCCACCCCATCAACCTTAATTTCCAGATTTTGTTAAAATGAAACATGGTTAGGTGAGTTCATAAATATGGGGGTAGGATTCTTTCATGCATGTAACCAACTAGTCATAATCTAGTAAAAGGAAATGAGTTAGACTAATCTTTCACTAAAAAGAGGCCATTTAATCTAAAGGAACACCTCGTGTTTGATAGAATGCTCAAGTGAGTTCAAGACATGGTCATTATTCCTAAATTCTAAGTTCAATTATTCCACATTGTGAACTAGATTGAAGGTGCTAGAAGGTCCGGTGAATTGTGGTAGAAAATTAAAAGGGAATTCCGATTCAAGGTATGTATGGATAACTTTAATCTTTGTAGAGTTACCTTGTTGGTGTCAGAGCACACGGTATGAAATTCTTGCTTGAG
The DNA here is from genome assembly GCA_005239525.1 of Nicotiana knightiana. Taxonomy (NCBI): domain Eukaryota; kingdom Viridiplantae; phylum Streptophyta; class Magnoliopsida; order Solanales; family Solanaceae; genus Nicotiana; species Nicotiana knightiana. The sequence goes on from ML394582.1 coordinate 32,237, forward strand.
CATATGTGGGTTGATTATCCTGCTGTGTCGAGGTGTACGAGTTCATTCTCTGATTTTTCTTAAGTTTATTACCATGCTAATTGAGATTATGAAGGGTTATTCCTCGTGCTTATCCTATCATGTGTAAGGTTCGTCAAATGTTCAAATATGTCGACATGGCAGTATGTGCTACTAAATGAAAGAATGTTAACGTACTCTAATGTGGGAATGTATCTGATTGCTAAGGGCCGAGTGTGGCAAATGATGAAAAGAAACTGTGGATTGATTTAATTGAGTTAAATAGCGATGGCAACCCCATATATGAAATTACTGTTTAGTAAGGATTATTGTGCCTTGACTTCATATAGTTGTTGGTTGATGTGAACTTATGTTCTTGATGATGAAAATCCCTGATGATATAATTGTTGGTTATTGTTGGTATCAAATATGATTGTACGGTGAGATCGGATTGCACGCCGCAATAGAATTTGTAAGGTGGGATCGGGTTGCATACCACAACAGAATTTGTAAGGTGGGATCAGGTTGCACGCCAAACCGAATTGTAAGGTGGAATCGGGTTGCACGCCGCAACACAATTGTACGGTGGGATCGGGTTGCACGCTGCAACAGAAGTAATAAGGGTGTAATGTGATTGTGAGATGGGATCGGGTTGCATGCCGCAACAAAAGAAACAAGGGTGGAATATGATTGTAAGGTGGGATCGGGTTGCACGCCGCAACAAGGGAACAATTGAAATAAGAAAATGTGAAAACCTCATTTGTGATTCTCTGTATCCTTGTGCAATATTTGTTTGGGTTTCTTTAACTACCTCTTATATGTGTATTGCTTGATTTTACATAGAATAAAGTTTATCTATACATGCTAGTACTATTCAATGGTACTAACGTCCCTTTTTGCCGGGGGCGCTACATCTTTTACATGGATGTAGGTGGTTCTATAGCAGGTAGCTCGGTCCGCCCTTAGTGATGCCTCCTCTTCGTCTCGTCAGCAGTTCTGGTGAGCCCCATTTTCTATCAGGGCCGTGTGTGGACCATATCATTCTCATTTGCTTATGTTGTAAAAGGTATAGTCGGGGCCTTGTTGCCGGCAAGTCTATGTAAACTCCTAGTACTCTTAGAGGCTCCGTAGACACTGTGTGGGTTGTATGTATTTTGGGTAGTAGTTGTAATTATTCGTAATCGTGGTTCCGTGTCGGAAATGTTGTGCTTAGTTTGCGTATTTTAGGATTATCAAATGTAAATGGACTTATGTTGTAAATTCATACTTTGACTCCATTTGCTATTTCATTTATAAATTTGTATATTATAATCACGGGGTAATGCGTTGGGTAGGAAAGGCAGTCCAGGTCCGCTTGTCCGGGATCATCCGGTTAGGCACCAGTCTCGTAACTCGGTTTTGGGGCGTGACAAACTTGGTATCAGAGCCTCAGGTTTTAAAAGTGTCCTAGGACATCTCGGAGCCGTGTCTAGTAGAGCCCTTCTTATCGATGTGTTGTCGACCACATCTATAATTAGGGGGCTGCATAGACATTTAGGAAAATACCCTTTCATTGTTACTTTGTATCGTGCGATGAAGTTGAAGGTGAGAACGTCTTTATCTAACTCGTGCATTGTTCCAATTTTCAGTAAATGGCACCAAGAAGAGTTCTCGACTCGGCCCAGAGGCCAATGCCACCCCAGGAGTGGTCGTAAATTCTTTATCTGATGGTGCGGGTGAGAATGATTCCTCGACCCTGAATATGCCTGACTCTTCCATCCCAGGCCAGGATATTCCTATTACTGCTCCAGCGGAGGGTGCTATAGCCCCTCCCACAGATGTTCCTGATTCTTCCTCAGTCCCAGCTTCCGGTCTTGGTATTTCTGATTGGGACCTCAGGGGAGCTATTCAGATGTTGACTCAGCTAGTGGCCTCCCAGGCCCAAAGATCACATACTGCCCCTGCATCCTCTAGCGAGCAAAGGGATTCTTCAGGTTCCAGCGTCAACCAGTTTCTGCGGTTAGCCCCTCGAGAGTTCACAGGCACCGACCCAGAGGCTGATCCTCAGGATTTCATTGACAAGATGTGTAAGACCCTCCTAGTTATGAAGGCTACTGAGACAGAGGGGGTTGAGTTGGCTTCCTATCATCTTAAGGGAGCGGCATATTCGTGGTTTGAAATGTAGGAGAGTTCCCGTGGAGAGGGGATCCCTCCGGCGAGGTGGGAGGAGTTTGTGGATGCCTTTATGGATCATTTCTTGCCTGACGAGATTATGGAAGCCCGTGCTACAGAGTTTGAGGCCCTCAAGCAGGGCAACATGAGTGTGTGGGAGTATCATATGGAGTTCGTGCGCTTGTCCAAATATGTTGTTCATATGGTGTCTACTGTGGAGGCTAGAGTTCGTCGGTTTGTTCAGGGCCTTGGTCCCTTGGTTATTAATGAAGCTGCTACAGCTGCTCTGCATTCAGATATAAACTACGGGAAGATTGTGGAATTTTCCCAGGCTACGGAGGCTCGGAAATTAAAGATAAGAAAAGAGAGGGAGAGTAGTAGTAGGGCCCGGTCAGCGGGCAACCCTGGGAGTTCCGTTGGAGGAGGGAGATTAGTCCTTGGGAGAGGGTCATCAGGTCCATCTCAGTCCTATGTTCAGTCCTCAGCCAGTGCGCCGCCACCAGGGCACAATTATCAGTAGGGAGGTCGCGTTGGACCAGGTTTTGACAGCAGGAGGTTCCATCCGTCAGGTAGTTCATATGGGATGTTCCAGCAGCAGTGGAGGGCCCCATTCCCTAAGTGTGGGAGGTTTCATTCTTAGCCCTGTTACTTGGACATACCAGTATGCTATAGGTGTGGAGTGAGAGGCCACGTTCATCGAGACTATCGTGCGGCGTCTGGGCACGGGTAGGGGCACTGCTCAGCCATCCATTTCTTCAGCCGCTACATCTTCAGCACGCTCTCCAGCTCCAGCAGGGCGCGGTGCAGCTAGGGGTGGAGCAAGGTGTCAAGGAGGACCCAGTCGGTTCTATGCTTTGAGTGGTCACCAGAGTGCAGAGGCTTCTCCATATGTTGCCACAGGTATTCTGACTGTTCAGTCACATGATGTTTATGCTCTTATTGATCCCAGGTCTTCTTTGTCATATGTTACTCCATTTATTGCTTCAAGTTTTGGGATAGAACCCGAACAGCTTCACGAGCCATTCTCTGTGTCGACTCCGATTGGTGATTCTATTACGGTCGTGCGAGTCTATAGGAATTGTGTCATCACGGTGCGTGGTCGGGATACCACGGTCGATCTTATTGAGTTAGAAATTGTAGATTTTGATGTAATTATGGGGATGGATTGGCTCTATTCGTGCTTTACTAAACTCGACTGTCGAACCAGAATTATGAGGCTCAAGTTTCCTAATGAATCAGTTATCGAGTGGGAGGGGAATAATGTTGTGCCAAGAGGTAGATTTATTTCCTACCTTAAAGCCTCAAAGATGATCAGAAAAGGGTGCATCTACCATTTGGTCCGAGTTGAGGACACCACTTCAGAGGTGCCTGCTCTCGAATCTGTGCCTGTTGTGAATGAATTTCTTGAAGTATTTCCGGACGAGCTTCCTGGGATTCCACATCGATTTCGCGATTGATGTATTGCCAGATACGGAGCCAATATCTATTCCACCTTACCGAATGGCGCCATCAGAATTGAGAGAGTTAAAAGAACAATTGAAAGATCTATTAGAAAAAGGTTTCATTCGGCCAAGTGTGTCGCCTTGGGGCGCACCGGTTCTTTATGTCAGAAAGAAAGATGGTTCGCTTCGGATGTGTATTGATTATCGGCAGCTCAACAAGGTCACCATCAAAAACAAATACCCATTGCCTCGGATAGATGATTTGTTCGACCAGTTGCAAGGTGCTAGGTTCTTCTCAAAGATTGATTTGCGGTCCGGGTATCACCAGTTAAAGATCAGGGAGTAGGATATTCCTAAGACTGCCTTCAGGACTCGATATGGGCACTTTGAATTTCTGGTAATGTCTTTTGGGCTAACCAACGCCCCAACCACTTTTATGGATCTTATGAATCGGGTTTTCAAACCGTTTCTTGACTCCTTTGTGATTCTCTTCATTGACGATATCCTTGTTTATTCGCGAAGTCAGGAGGATCATGCTACTCACCTCAGGGCAGTTCTGCAGACTCTTCATCATCATCAGTTGTATGCTAAGTTTTCAAAATGTGAATTTTGGCTAGAATTAGTTACCTTTTTGGGCCATGTTGATTCCAGGGAAGGGATTCGGGTTGATCCCCAAAACATTGCAGCGGTAAAGGATTGGCCTAGACCAACGACCCCCACAGAGATTCGTAGTTTCTTTGGTTTGGCTGGATATTATTGGAGGTTCGTGGAGGGATTCTCTACCCTCGCCTTCCCATTGACTAAGCTGACGCAGAAAGCGATCAAGTTTCAGTTGTTTGATGCTTGCGAAATGAGTTTTCGAGAATTGAAATCAAGATTGACTTTGGCGCCGGTGTTGGCCTTGACAGAGGGTACAGAGGGATTTGTGGTTTATTGTGATGCTTCAAGGGTTGGTTTGGGGTGTGTGTTGATGCAGTGCGGGAAGGTTATAGCATATGCTTCTAGGCAACTCAAGGATCATGAGAAGAATTATCCGACGCATGATTTGGAGCTCGCGGCGGTTGTGTTTGCATTAAAGATCTGGCGGAATTATCATTATGGGGTCCATGTGGACATGTTCACAGGCCACAAGAGTCTTCAGTATTTATTCAAACAAAAGGAGTTGAACTTAAGGCAGTGGAGGTAGTTAAAATTGCTCAAGGATTATGATATGAATATTTTGTACCATCCAGGAAAGGAAAATGTGGTAGCCGACGCTCTTAGTAGGAAATTCATGGGTAACTTGGCCCATTTGGAAGCAGGTCAGAGGCTTTTGACTCGGGAGGTTTATCAGTTGGCCAGTTTGGGGGTTGTCTTTCGGCCTCAGATGAAGGGAATGTCGTGGTGCGTAACGGAGCGGAGTCTTCACTTGTAACAGAAGTCAAGGAAAAGCAATTCAGAGATCCAGCATTGGTACAGTTCAGAGAGACAATCTTGAATCAGAAGACCTCGGTATTTTTGCTCGGCAATGATGATGGTGTTTTGCATTGCCAAGGGAGGTTATGTGTTCCGGACGTGGATGATATTCGGTAAAGGGTAATGGCAGAGGCTCACAATTCCAGGTATTCAGTACACACAGGTTCTACGAAGATGTATCATGATCTCAAAGAGATTTATTGGTGGAATGGTATGAAGAGGGGTGTGGCGCACTTTGTGGCTAGGTGTCCGAATTGTCAGCAAGTGAAGGCCAAGCATCAGAGGCCCAGTGGGTTGACGCAGCTCATGGAAATACCAATGTGGAAATGTGAAATGATCAACATGGACTTTGTGGTAGGGTTACCCCACACTCAGCGCAAGTTCGACTCAATTTGGGTAATAGTGGATCGACTCGCGAAATCAGCTCACTTCTTGTCAGTCAAGTCCACCGATAATGCAGAACAGTACGCTCAGTTGTATATCAAAGAAATAGTCAGACTCCATGGCCCTCCAATATCTACTATCTCGGATCGAGGGGCCCAGTTCACAGCTAAATTTTGGAAGAAATTTCAGCAAGGTTTGGGTACGCAGGTAAATCTCAGCACAACATTCCACCCACAGACTGATGGGCAGGCAAAGCGGGCCATTCAGACGCTTGAAGATATGTTACGGGTTTGTGCATTAGATTTCAAGGGTAGCTGGGATGATCACTTGCCGCTTATATAATTTGCTTATAATAACAGTTTCCATGCTAGTATTCAGATGGCCCCATTTGAGGCATTGTATGGAAGGAGGTGTAGGTCTCAAATTGGATGGTTTGAGGTTGGCGAGGCGGAACTGCTAGGACCGGATCTTCTGCACCAAGCTATGGAAAAAGTTAAAGTCATTCAGGAGAGGATGAAGACTGCTCAGAGTCGTTAGAAATCCTATGCGGACGTTCGTCAAAGAGATTTAGAGTTTCAAGTAGATGATTGGGTATTCTTGAAGGTGTCTCTCATGAAAGGAGTGATGCGGTTTGGGAAGAAAGGGAAATTGAGCCCAAGGTATGTCGGTCCATATAGGATTTCTCAAAGGATATGACAGGTGGATTATAAGCTGGAATTGCCCCTTGAGATGTCATTAGTACACCCGATGTTTCATGTGTCCATGTTGAAGAAGGTAGTTGGAGATCCATCTGCCACTGTGCCGGTTGAGACGATTGAAATTAATGAAGGGTTGTCATATGAAGAGGTTCCGATTTCTATTCTTGATAGGCAAGTTCATAAATTGAGGAACAAAGAGATTGCTTCTGTTAAAGTGTTATGACAAGTCGACGAAGCCACGTGGGAAGCGGAAAATGAAATGAAAGAGAAATATCCCCATTTGTTTGAATAAGTCCGCTAATGGTTTGAAAATTGTCATTCCTAAGCAATTATGTATTGTGTCAAATTTTGTGCAAAAGCACCCCATTCCCNCTTGTGGAAGTAATTGAATTATATGTAGCTTGTTGAAATGACCGGATTATGTGCAAGTTGATAAAGTAACTAAAAATGTGTGGAATTGGTTAAAATGTGTTTCGGGGGCTCTCTGACAGGTAGATAGACCTAATTACAAAGGAAACTCTGGCGAAATTTTCAGGAAATATCGGAGTTAGTAAATATTTGGAGGTTGGCATGTTTTGTGTTCTCTTAACTAAGTGATTCCCCGATCCTCATTCGAGGACAAATGATTCTAAGTGGGGGAGAATGTAAAGACCCGTAAAATTTCATGGCTAAAAATAATGCCCAAATAGGTCCCCGTGTTGTTATAATTGTAGAAATTCTTAAAACGGACCCTTTTTGAGTAAAAATTACCCCGGGACTTAAAGGATAAAATTTTCCAGATTTGCGCAGGTCTACGGTTCAGTATGCGATTGCAGATCAGGTATGCGGACCGCATCTTGGTCGCATACTTGGACAGTTTGCTGTCCACATAGTTGTTGCATTCTTGCACCTTGATTTTTGCGGAGGGAGTTATGCGACGCACTATGCAAACGCATAACAGGTATGCGGATCGCAAAGTGGTCGCATACCTGGACAGTCTGCTTTTCTTTTTGGCCCATTTGAGGGCCATTTATGCGACATGAATGCAGACCACATAGCAGGCATTCTTGACCGCATTTCTACTTCAGGACTGTTAAATTCTAATTTTATACCCGACCCCCAGTTCATTAAAACACTTACCCCTTTCATTTTAAGCTTATTTTCTGATAAATTAGAGAGAGGAGAGAGTGGGTTCTAGAGAGAGAGAGTTCCAACTTCATCAAATTTGTTCCTCCATCACTACTCAGGCCTGGAATTAATCAAGTAGGACACCGTTGTCTTCACTACAAGAGGTAAGCTTCCACCCCCATCAACCTTAATTTCCAGATTTTGTTAAAATGAAACATGGTTAGGTGAGTTCATGAAGATGGGGGTAGGAGTATTGCATGCATGTAACCAACTAGTCATAATCTAGTAAAAGAAAATGGGCTAGTGTAATCTTTCACTAAAAAGAGGCCATTTAATCTAAAGCAACACCTGGTGTTTTATAGAATGCTCAAGTGAGTTCAAGACATGATCATTATTCCTAAATTCTAAGTTTAATTATGCCACATTGTGAACTAGATTGAAGGTTCTAGAAGGCCTGGTGAATTGTGGTAGAAAATTAAAGGGGAATTCCGATTCAAGATATGTATGGCTAACTTTAATCTTTGTAGAGTTACCTTGTTGGTGTCAGAGCACACGATATGAAATTCTTGCTTGAGCATATGTGAGTTGATTGTCCTGTTGTGTCGAGGTGTATGAGTTCATTCTCTGATTTTTCTTAAGTTGATTACCATGCTAATTGAGATTATGAAGGGTGATTCCTCGTGCTTATCCTATCATGTGTAAGGTTCGTCAAATGTTCAAATATGTCGATATGGCAGTATGTGCTACTAAATAAAAGAATATTAACGTACCCTAATGTGAGAATGTATCTAATTGCTAAGGGCCGAGTGTGGAAAATGATAAAAAGAAACTGTGGATTGATTTGATTGAGTTAAATAGTGATGGCAACCCCATACATGAAATTACTGTTTGGTAAGGATTATTGTGCCTTGACTTCATATAGTTGTTGGTTTATATGAAATGTCACGACCCAAACAGGAGGATCATGACTAGCACCCGGGCCATACTTGTCGAGCACCAACGTACATTTTATCTGACCTTCTTATTATCTTTAAGGGATAACGAGATCAATATAAATGGTAGATATCGATCATGAACATACATCACATGGGACTACAAGATTGTTAAGAAACTACATAAAAGTTACGAGCTACAATGCTACCATGAAAGACTATCAACAAAAATTAGCCAACAAGGCATACCAAACTATACGTGAGTCGACTCCTGTCTATGTGCCTCTAAAGGAGCATAAGTAATGCAACATAGCCGGAACAGGGCCCCGACATACCCATAATATCTATAATAAAAATGCATACCAAGACCACGGCAAGTCCGGAGAAGGGATCTTGACTATAACTGCTGAACTGGAAAGCCTATTGTGGTTGGGGAGCTTTGTCTACCTGTCTATCAGGACCTGAAGCACGACATGCAACGTCCACAAATAAAAGGACGTCAGTATGAATAAAGTACTGAGTACATTAGGCAGGAAAACATAAATAAGAACAATAATGTAAAGGGAGATGTAGGAGATACAACATGTAGCATCTGAGTGCTTCTAAGAGACATTAACATGAAATGCATGATCCATATATACACATAATCTTTTTAAACATCCGCCTCTGTGGGCATCATCATCATCATATCATACCGGACCTCAAAGAGGACTTGGTAAACCCAACTGATCAGTGGTTGCACAATAGGTGCCATACCCGACCGACTATAGCGCGTCTTCGTAGAGTAAAATAGATACATATATATAATGCATGCATGACTCATTGGAATCATGTTCTGAACATTTCAGAGCGACGTAAGGTCGATATTCTCTGTACACATCATTAGGGCTAACTCTTCATCGAGAATCTTATAAGAATCAGGAAGTACCAACAACATTGATAACATAAGAATAAGAGAAGCAACCTTAACATTAATTGTTCCATAAGAAGGAAAACAATGTAAGTACTGCTAGCTTCTAAGCGTAGAGTATCTTTGGAAGCTCGTTCATTGCATTATGTAAAATCGGAGTCGTGCAAAAGAAGGAAAGGGATAGCCTCACATACCTTGTATATACTGCCCCAACCTCAAGCTACGCAAATGTCACAACTTCTTAANATTCCCTATTTATATGACTTCACACAAGTCAAAACAGTCACCTAACAGCCCAAATAACATCAATAATAATCATATTGAGCCTCCCAAAATAGTCCACACACAACCTAATCACTTCACACATAAGATGACCACCGTAGTCGTGTCAAACGATCCAGAAATGTTACAACAACGACCAGCTCGAAACCCTACATCTATATGGTGTTTATCCACACTCTTCATCCTCCAAAAATCCACAAAACATTAGTAAAACACGCAGCCCAACAACAACACAAAACAGTCCGCTACAAGTCAAATAACTCGAACTCACTACTTCTGATCACCGTCCCGTGAGTTCTAACTATTAGGAAACATATTTATCAACCTTCCTTGATGTTTAAACACTTGAATACAGATATTAGACGTTTTTTAACTATTAAGTGACTTCCAAAACTCTAACTACAAATAAAAAGGAGAGGCGGTATAATGACACTTACGTCGTAGGGATCGTTTTGATGTTATTGCTTCTCGATTTCTTGCCCGGAATGATAATCTTCTTTGAAACCCTAGAAGATAGCTTGAGGTTATGTTTATGGGTGTTCTATGGTCGTTTTATGATGAATAATGAAGAGAAAGCCGACCCAAGGTTTATATATATCAAGTTTGGAAAAGTCAAAGAGGTGCTGGCTTGGCACCCTAGGATTGGTCCATCTTCCGACGCTTATATCTTTTTATCCTGATGTCGTATGAATGAACGGTTAAGAGAGTTGGAAACTAAATTCTAAGACCTTCAATTTGGTATATTATATGTCCCAATAAGACCTCACATATCACATGAAATGTATTGCTCAAAAATCTCTAGTGATCCACCTACTTGTCACTTATGATGTCTGCGCAGTCTCGTGAAACTGCAAATATCTCTCTACTCCTACATCGTATTGATGAACGGTTTAATGAATTGGAAACTAGACTCATAGATCTTAAATTTTGTTGGTATATCATCCAATAATTCCAATTATATTGGGATAAAATATCAGTTACATTTGACCTAATTTTAAGCACATTATGAGTGTAACTTGTGAAGACCTTTGCCGACTTTTGTTCCACAACTTGCTTGACTTCAAAATGTAGAACACAAATATCATACGATAAAAATTAACTCATAGAATAACCTTATTATCATGTAATGAACCATAGTCTCACCCTAAAGTACATGATATAACATCCCAAACTCGTCGACTTTCGACGAAACTTATTTTCTTCAATTGGTTTAGCTTCTAAGCTTTCCAACACTCTTGGTACTCATTATTCATGATCTTAAATATTTGTAACCTCCAATGTAACATGATTAACTTACTTTATATTCCATCAAATATAATCTTATTTCTGAGCTTACATCAATTGAATTACGATGTACTCTCACGTACGAAAACATGGGGTGTAACATGAACTTATGTTCTTGATGATGAAAATCCCTACGATATAATTGTTGGTTATTGTTGCTATAAAATATGATTGTACGGTGGGATTGGGTTGCACGCCACAATAGAATTTGTAAGGTGGGATCGGGTTGTATGTCGTAACAGAACCTGTAAGGTGGGATCGGGTTGCACGCTGCAACAGAATTGTAAGGTGGGATCGGGTTGCACGCTGCAACAGAATTGTACGGTGGGTTCGGGTTGCACGCTGAAACAAAAGTAATAAGGGTGTAATGTGATTGTGATATGGGATCGTGTTTCACGCTGCAACAGAAGAAACAAGGGTGGAATATGATTGTAAGGTGGGATTGGGTTGCACGCTGCAACAAGGGAACAATTGAAATAAGAAAATGTGAAAACCTCCTTTGTGATTCTCTATATCCCTATGCAATATTTGTTTGGGTTTCTTTAACTGCCTCTTATATGTGTGTCGCTTGATTTTACATAGAGTAAAGTTTGTCTATACATGCTAGTACTATTTAATGGTACTAACGTCTCTTTTGCCGAGGGCGCTACATCTTTTATATGGATGTAGGTGGTTCTATAGCAGGTAGCTTGGTCCGCCGTTAGTGGTGCCTCCTCTTCGTCTCTTCAGCAGTTCTGGTGAGCCCCATTTTCTCTCGGGGCCGTGTATGGACCATATCATTCTCTTTTGCTTATGTTGTAAAAGGTATAGTCGGGGCCTTGTTACCGGCATGTCTATGTAAACTCCTAGTACTCTTAGAGGCTCCGTAGACACTGTGTGGGTTGTATGTATTTTGGGTAGTAGTTGCGATTATTCGTAATCGTGGTTCCGTGTCGGAAATGTTGTGCTTAGTTTGCGTATTTTGGGATTATCAAATGTAAATGGACTTATGTTGTAAATTCATACTTTGACTTCATTTGCTATTTCATTTATAAATTTGTATATTATAATCACGGGGTAATGTGTTGGGTAGGAAAGGCAGTCCAGGTCCGCTTGACCGGGATTATCTGGTTAGGCGCCAGTCTCGTCCCTCGATTTTGGGGCGTGACATCCGTGAAATTCCCACACTTAGCCAATTATTTCCTGTCAAAGTCCTGCACTGCACAACCAATTCCTGCACAAACTTCAAAATCAGTTAGTTCAAAACAATGCCTAATCTAAGAAGAAAATCAAAAGAAAGAAAGGAAAACACATGGGTTGCCTCTCAAGAAGCGCCTGATTTAACGTCGTGGCACGACGCATGTTACCATCATCATTTGAAATTGATCAAGGCCACCACGTGGCTATCATCAAACCTTCCAAGGTAGTGCTTCACTCGGTGCCCATTAATTCTGAAGATTTCACCATTTTTCTTTTTCAAATCAAGAGCACCAAACGGAGTTACATGCACCACTTCAAAAGGGCCACTCCATTTTGACTTGAGATTTATCGGAAACAATCGTAACTGAGAGTTGAATAGAAGAACCATGTCACCCTCCTTGAACTCTTTGTTCTGGACATATTTGTCATGCAATTACTTAATCTTGTCCTTATATAAGGACGAGCTGGAATAAGCATGGAATTAGAACTCATCAAGTTCATTTAGTTGCTCTACCCAGAGATTGGCAGCTACATCCCATTCAAGGTTTAACTTCTTCAGCGCCCACATGGTCTTGTGCTCTAATTCAATCGGAACATGGCATGATTTCCCAAATACCAACCGGTAAGGAGACATCTCAATTGGAGCCTTGTACGCAGTTCTATAAGCCCTCAAAGCACCATCAAGTTTCCTTGACCAATCGGTCCGGTTTGCATTGACAGTCTTGGATAATATGCTCTTTATCTCCCTATTGGAGACCTCAACTTGTCCACTAGCCTCGGGGTGATAAGGGGTTGACATCGTATGATCGACACCATACTTGGAAAGTAAAGTGTCGAAGGCCTTGCTGCAAAAATGGGAACCCCCATCACTGATGATCTCCCTTGGGGTGCCAAACCTTGTGAAGATATTCTTCTTTAAGAACGCTACCACACTCCGTGCCACGTCGTTGGGCAAAGCCACAGCTTCAACCCACTTGGAAACATAATAAACGGCAACCCAAATATAAGTGTTACCACATGAACTCACAAATGGCCTCATAAATTCGATGCCCCACACGTCAAAAATATCAATTTCAAGAACAGTGGTGAGAGGCATTTCATCCTTCTTGGAAATTCCACAATCTCTTTGGCACTCATCACACCTCCTAACAAGCTGTCTAGCATCTTTATACAGGGTAGGCCAATAAAATCCACAGTTGAGAACCTTTGTAGCAGTTCTCACCCTACCATAATGACCACCGTAGGGTGAGGAATGACAAGCATCAAGAATACTCATTTTCTCCTCTTCCGGAACACATCTCCGGATCACACCATCATTGAAAATATTGAAAAGATATGGCTCGTCCCAATAATAATCCAAGTTGTCCCGTTTAAGCTTCTTTCTTTGGTTAGAATAGAGCTCACTCGGGACAATGCCGGTCATAAGAAAGTTAGCCACACTGGCGAACCAAGGCATACCATTCAAAGACACAGAGAGGAGTTGTTCATCCGGAAACGAATCATTAATTTCGAGGCCATCATGGGGCGTCCCCTTCTTTTACAAGCAGGACAACTGGTCAGCCACTTGATTCTCACTCCCTTTTAGATCAATGATTTCAAGGTCAAACTCTTGAAGAAGAAGAACCCTTCTCATAAACATAGCCTTAGAGTCCTTTTTGGTCATCAAGTAACGATGTGCCGCGTGATAGGTGTGCACAATCACTTTGGCACCCATGAGATATGGCCTGAAATTTTCCATGGCGAAGACAATGGATAATAACTCTTTCTCGGTCACCGTATAATTGACTTGGGCATCATTAATCATTTTGCTTGCATAATAGATCGGATGAAATATCTTGTTGATATTTTCCCCCAAAACCGCTCCTCCCGCAACGTCGCTAGCATCACACATGAGCTCAAATGGTAAGCTCCAATTGGGTGTGGTAATGATGGGAGTGGTTTTCAATCTATACTTGAGAAGCTCAAAAGCTTTCAAGAAATCACCACTTAACACAAACTTAGTATCCTTTTCCAACAACTTGCACAATGGGTTCACCACTTTTGAGAAATCTTTTATGAACCTTTGGTAGAACCCCGCGTGACCAAGAAAGCTCCTAACTCCCTTGACGGAAGTAGGAGGACGGAGTTTCAAAATCACTTCAATTTCCGCTTTTTCCACTTCAATACTGTTCTTTGAGATCTTATGGCCGAGGACAATGCCCTCATCGACCATAAAGTGGAACTTTTCCCAATTAAGCACTAGGTTAGTCTCTTCACATCGGGCCAACACTTTGTCAAGATTATCCAAGTATTTTTCAAAGGAGTCCACCACAACACTAAAATCATCCATGAACACTTCGAGGAAGTCCTTCATCATATCCGTAAATATTTCCATCATACATCGTTGAAAGGTAGCCGGTGCATTACACAAACCAAACGGCATCCGTGAGAATGAAAATGTGCCATACAGACATGTGAAGGTGGTTTTCTCTTGGTCTTCCGGTGCAATGAGAATCTGGTTGTACCCATTGTACCCATCCAAAAAGCAGTAATAGGCCCGCCCGGTATGTCTATCCAATATTTGATCAAGAAAGGGCAATGAAAAATGATCTTTGCGGGTCACTTTGTTCACCTTTCTGTAATCCATGCATACCCTCCTCCATAAGGTGACTGTTCTAGTGGGGATCAACTCATTTTTTTCATTTGTGATCATAATCATACCCCCTTCTTCGGCACACATTGTACCAGTGAAGTCCATGAACTACCCAAAATGGGGTACACGACTAAGGCTAGCAGGTGGTCCGGGCCTGATTCGGGACCGGATCGGGCCCGCGGCCCATGTGGGCTTGTGGGCTAAATGCTCTGGCCCGTGGCGGGTCCAGTGTAGACGGGCCTGTGAGCTTATATGGGGTGGGCCTAGGGGGAGGGACCGTGAGCCCGGGACTGGGCCGGTTCAAACGGGCCTTACAGGCCTAACAACTATTTTTTAAGCCAACGGTCAGAATTTTAAAATCTAGCCGTTGGCCCTTTAATTTTAGCCGTTTGGTTTTTTTTAAAATAGCCTTTTGGACCCCAAACTTTGTTTTAACCCTAAAATTTTTATAATTATACTTTTTCCCTATTCTCAACTATAAATACCCCCTCATTCTTTCATTTTTACTCACAAAATCATCAATCTCTCTATAATTTTCTTCTATAATTGCTTACTTTATTATTGCAATTTGTGAAAAATTGTGAAGTTGGTGAATTGAAGTATTCAAGTCTTCAACATTATACAATTTTCAAGAAGTTGTTCGTCAATTCGGTAAACTCGTTCCAACTCATAAGTTTTAATATTATAGTTTTGTTTGTTTTAGTTTGTATAATTATAATTAATATGGCATTTTCTTTGAAAAAAATGTTTAGTGGTAAGGGAAAATCTAAAGTCGGTGAATCTAGTGGCCAAGCTACTACTCCTCCCCCGGATACCCGACCTAGACCTGTTATCCGTCCTCCTCCACTTGTTATTCTTGATAGTGATAACCCTTATTTTCAATTTAACGATAGTCAATTTATAGATGATCTTACACCAGGTTCACAATTAAATGATGAATATATGAATTCTCTTTATGGTATTCCAACGGAAAATGTTGATTTAGATGAAACGCAACCGGATTTAGATGATACACCTACTAGTCCTGTTGCTAACCAAACTGATAGTTATCCAAATGATGCCCCGGCTGACCCTCCTGTAGTAACCCCTACTTTTAATAGGCAACCTTCTAAACGGTCCGAAACATCTCTTGTTTGGCACTTTTTTACTCAACTAAGAGATCAAAATAAGGCTAAGTGTAAAACTTGTGGCGTCTTGATGTCTCATAAATTTACTGGAGACCGTGGCGGTACGGGTAGTTTTACTAGACACATAATGAAACACCCTAATGATAAAACTAGATTACTTCAAATGAAAGCTAGTCAAGAGGGGACAAGTGTAGATACCCAGGGAATTAACACTTGTACCAGTTCAAATCTAGTTCAACCGGGAATTAACACTGTTACCGGTGGCATTTTGTATTACGATCCAAATAAAGATCATGAAGAATTGGCAAAAATGGTTACTGTTATGTGCTTACCATATAGTTTTCCCTCTAACCCTCACTTTGTCCATTATATTAGAAGAATTTTTAATCCTACTTATAAAGGATGGCCTCGCACAACCGTAAAGNATTCCCTCTAACCCTCACTTTGTCTATTATATTAGAAGAATTTATAATCTTACCTTTAAAGGATGTCCTCGCACAACCGTAAAGGCTTTTATTTATAAATATAAACCTGAATATGAACAATATTTGCGTTATTTATTTACTCATATTAGTAATCGTGTTTCTATTACTACCGATATTGGTAGGAGTGTTAATGACTGTGATTATCTTACTGTAACAACTCGTTGGATTGATGAGGACTGGATAATGCAAAAGCGCATTATTGCTTATAGAATAATTACTTCAAGTCACACAGGTAAGTTTATTGCTAAGACAATTGCAGATATTTGTAGAATTCTCTCATTAGAGATAAAATAATGTCAGTTTTAATGGATAATGCTTCTAGTAACACTAATGCTATAGGTTTTCTTACAACTACACTAAGTCCTGCATTTAGTAATATTTTTCATGTTAGATGTATTTGTCATATTTACCATTTAATCGTCGGTGATGGTCTGAAAACTTTAAATGTTGAAATTGCAAAGGTTAAATTTGTTCTTCATTGGCTTTTTTATTCAAACCGTAGAAGTAGAGTTAGAGAATATTATAAAAAATGTGATGAATTTGGCCTTAGAGAAAGAAAGGTTCCTAAATCTTGTCCGACAAGATGGAATTACTTGTATGAAAGTTTAGTTGTTGCATATGAATATGGAAACACAATAAGTGCAACCTATAATGCTCGTGTAGGTGGTGATGATGATGATGATGATGATGATGATGAGCACCTTACAAATCAAGATTGGGCTAATGTTAAAACTCTTTTAGATTTTTTAGAACATTTTCATGTTGCTACAAATGAATTATCTGGGTAATATTATGCTACTATTTCTAACTGTGTAATATTATGCTACTATTTCTAACTGTTTAGTTTATATTTCATCACTTAAAGAATTATTTACTCAATTTTCAGAGGGTGGGATAGTTTACCAATGTGCTATTGATGATATAAAAGATAAGTTTAAAAAATATTTTTTCCCTATCCCCCCTCTTTATGGTGTTGCAGCCATGTTAAATCCTATCATAAAATTAGGAGGTCCTCACTATTGGTATACTCAAATTTATAATGCTTTACCACTTTCAACTGAGGAATATGATAGACTTATAGATGAAAAATCCTCAATTAAAATAAATGCTCAAACAATTTATAAAGCTTATCAAGTTGCATTAGATCATGCTAGGCCAATTGTTCCAACTCCTACCTCGTCTAGCTCGTAGTCATTTAAAAGATCTGCGGGACTAAAATCACTTAGTTCTTGGACGGAGTTCAGGGGTTCTCAAGATGATAATATTAGTGATAGTTCACAACTAAATGAGCTTCAAGTTTATTTTATCGCAGGGACTTGAAACAGAGAATCCCGATGGGATCTTCAATATTTTGGAATGGTGGAAGGACAAAGAAAAATACTATCTGGTCCTTTCAAGGATGGCTAGAAATATCTTAAGTATTCAAGCTTCAACAGTGGCATCGGAGAGCGTTTTCAATCAAGCAAGACTTCAAATCGGTGATCATAGAGCGTCTATGAGGGAGAGCTTGGAAAAATCAGTACTCTTCAGAGATTGGATCCATTCAAAAAAAAGAAATTTTGGACTACTTGAATCACAACCGGAGATAGACGAAGCTTATGAATAAATGCTAGCGGAACTTGCAGAGGATGCTGCTTTGCCCGGAAGCGGTGATGAACAAGCTTCTTTTCCGCCACCACCAATGGCAATTCCTCCAAACCTTGAAGGATTTATGAAATTTGTTAGAGATAATATGTAGATTAACATGTAACTTGTATTTTGGCACATCTTGATTAGTTTTTTTTCCTTTTAATTGTGGTATTAGTACCTTTTTGTGCTCATTCCATTGGGGGGAGGAAGACTAAGAAAGATATTGTCATTTTTTTAAATGTCGTATTAATAAAAATTATAAGACATTTCCTTGAACATTTGTTTATATTTTTTTTTGTGTTTAAACTTGAATTACAAGGCATAAGTCATAATTATATTATATAATTTACAATAAATTTCCTTAGATAATATAATATAATTACATAAAAAAAATTTATTTTTTTAAAAATAGCCAACGGTTATAATTTCAAAAACTAGCCGTTTGGATTTTTTAGTGCAAGTTTGAATATCTCTTTACTATTTTTGTATTTTAAATTTGAATTACAAGATTTATGTCACAATATTTACAAGAAATTTCCTTAGATAAAAAAAAATTTAAAAAAATAGCCCGGATCGTTTAGGCCTGTTAGGCCCGTGGGCCCGACCCACTTAGCCCGGGCCCATGTGGGCTTAGGCCCACAGCAGGCCGGTTCTACCCATTAGGACCGTTTGGCCCGGCCTCGCCTGACCCAAGACCGCCTGGACCGAGGCCCGGCCCAGATTACACCATTATACACGATCCCTACATCTAGCCACTTGATAATTTTCTTCTTGACGACCTCTTGCATGGCCTCATTCAACCTCCATTGATGTTCCACGGAGGGTCTGGCATCATCCTCTAGTATAATTTTGTGCATGCAAAAGGTGGGATTATACCCCGAATGTCAGCTAAAGTCCATCCAATTGCCTTATTCCTTCTTTGAAGCACCGCAAGGGTGGAGTCTACCTGCACGTTAGTTAAACACGAAGAAAGAATAACAAGCAATGTGTAACAAGGGCCTAAGAATTCATACCTGAGGTGTGAAGACAAAGGCCTCAACTCAAATGTCGGTGGCTCCTCGATTGAGGGCTTTGTTGGTGGAGTCTTCCGGTTTTCCAAGTCCAAGGAAAGTTTATGAGGCCCATATGAGTAGGATCTCATTCCTTGCAAGGAATTTGCACATTCTACCAAGCCTTCCTTCTCATCATCCTCATGATTTAACAACACAGCTTCCAAAGGGTCCTCCACATTGATCATAGCACTCGTGTCATCAACAATTACCTCTGTTACAAGATCCACAAAAGAGCAAACTTTGTTGCTATTAGGTTTCCTCATTGACTTGCACACGTGGAATATAAATTTTTCATCGCCCACCTTGAAGGTGAGTTCTCCAGCTTCCACATCAACCAATGCCTTCCCTGTTGCTAGGAAAGGTCTCCCCAATATGATCGGCACCTCATAGTCAACTTCGCAGTCGAGAATCACAAAGTCTGCGGGAAGAATGAACTTGTCGACCCGAACTAGAACATCATGAATAATTCCCAACGGCCTCTTCATAGTCCGATCCACTATTTGCAATCTCATGGAAGTAGCTCTCGGTTTCCCAATACCTAATATTTTGAACACCGAATATGGCATCAAAGTAATACTTGCTCCAAAATCACATAAGGCTTTTGAGAAATCGGCACTACCAATGGTGCATGGAATTGTAAAGGCGTCGGGATATTCTAGCTTTGGAGCCATGGAATGCACAGTAGCACTCACTTGATGAGTCATTTTGATGGTCTCACAATTCATAAACTTCCTCACTTTGATCATCATATGAATTGTCTTGATTGTAACTATTGCCACTTTTCTCAAATAGATCTTAATTGTTTTGCACTTGTTGACCACGTTGTATCCTCTTATTGACCATTACATTCATTCCTTCCATGGCGTTTACTTGCTTTGGCCCATGAACCTTCTGAAACTGCGCCTTTGCTAACTGATTCATAGTGGTTGTCAACTCCGCTATGGCTTGTTCGTGATCATGAAGTTCCTTGTGAAGGTGGATGACATTAGGGTCACCTTGAGGAATGTTTGCCCGACTTTGCCAAGCTGAGGAGGTGTCATCCATCTCATCTAATATGTTACATGCATCGGCATAAGGCACTTTCATGAAATTTCCCCCCGCTAGCTTATTCACCACGTACTAGTTGGTTGTGTTGATGCCCCTATAAAATGTTTGTTGGATCATTGCTTCAGTCATATCATTGTTGGGGCATTCTTTTACCATTGTCCGATACCGCTCCCAGATTTCATGTAAGAGTTCATTTGGCTCTTGTTTAAAGGCTAAGATCTCATCCCGTAATACTGTCATATGACCCAGAGAGATAAACTTTGCTATGAACTTATCATCCAACTCATCCCAAGTGGTGATGGGATGGTTGGGTAGCCTCCCGAACCAATCCAAAGCTTTCCTTCTAAGTGAAAATGGGATTAGTCTCAATCTCAGAGCGTCCTCAGATACATTCGTCTGCTTGCTCCCCCAACATGTGTCTACAAAACCTTTGACATGCTTATATGTGTTCTGATGGGGAGCTCCAGTGAAGAAAACCCTTTGCTCCAATAGGGTCAGCATGACATTGGTTATTTAAAAATTTCCCGCCCGAATCCAGGGCGGGACAATTGCACTTGCGTAGCCTTCAGTGGGTAGCACCCGGTGTGCTGCCCTTTGAGGAGGTGGGGGAGGGTTTGGCACGTTGTCATAAGCCCGACGACCTCTTCTTTGGACTTGAGGTTCTAGATTAACCTCATCCGCATCATTGTCATCTACCTCCTCCCCCAGAGGAGTATTTTCGAGAGCATCATTATGAGCCATTTGGTACCTAAAGCAATTGACACACAAAAGTTAGAAAAACGGAAGGAAAGAAAAACAAAACACACAAGTAGTTAGACGGATAGCTAAAACCATCTAACTCCTCGGCAATGGCGCCAAAAATTGGTCGGTTCCAAACCTACACCACTATAGAGTAGCGAGGATGGTCGATGCAGTTTTACCCAACAAGGTCAGGATCGATTTCCACAGGGAGTTAATTGATTTGGAGTTAGGTATCTATCTAAGTCTAGATGCGTGTGTTGTTCCTAATTGCACTTCCAAACATGATTTTGATGATTATACTTCTACTTCTATTTCTATTGTATGCTAAGATTAAAGCTAAGTACAATGTTTTTGGAGATAGTTTTCAAGTGTTTAAAAGGACTAGGGTTGTGACTTTCGCCTAGGTGGATATCTAACGGGTATAGAGAATCTAGGGCAAGCTTGATTTGATTGGGGTCGTAATATAACCATCACACACAAGTACTCACTCTATACCTCTCGGTAGTTTGAGTGACTTTGCCCAATTTGGCTTTCTCAAGTCCAAATGGGTGCTCATGCAATACAAGTGATATTAGCTCAAGCCGGGTACTACTATCTCTAAGTTTAACCCTTTAATTGGGGCTATCAATCTCTTGAGTTCACCCCAATTCCTTGTTATCCTAATTTTCCTAGACTTATTCACTCTTTCTCAAGTATAGCCTAAGCCATAAAGGCATGAATCAGTGTTTGCAACCACTAATTTTACAATTCTAGCATGAATTCGGCTAAATATCACTAACCCATAAACAATTACGCCCTTAAATTCAAGACCCATTAAATACCCATACTAGGGTTGGGTCGCAACCCTAGCTATGGGGTTTAGCTACTCACAATAACAACAGAAATCAAAGATAAAAATGAAATATAATCCATAATCTTAAAGTAAAAGATGAAAATCTAAAGTTTGAAAGTAAATCTTGTACAAAATTGCCCAAAAAGGGAAAACCAGTTGTTTCACGTGCTCAGCAAAACTAAACTTAACCTAAAATTGACAAAAAGTCTATTTATACTAAGCTGAAATTATTGGACAAAAATACCCCTGCGGAGAATTCACGGCCGCATAATTCTGACCGCAGTCGCTCTATTGCTTTCGAGGCTACATAATTTTGATCGAGGTCAATGTTTTTTCACATTTGGGACTGGGTTGAGCTTCATTTCACGGACCGTGCAATTTTCATCGCGTCCGCGTAATTCTAAAGTGGACTGCACTTCTCATTCTTGCATAAATTGTGAACTCTCTGAACCTTGGAAATCGCGGTCCGCAGAATTCCAATCGCGACCGCTGTGTACTTTTGCATCCACCACTTTCTAACGCGGTATGCGTCCATGTATATGCCGAAAAACCACCTCTCTGAATATCCAATTCACGGTCCGCGAGATAATGGCCGCCTCCACGTTGGTACTTACGCGACCACACTTTTATGTCGCGGTCCGCGTACTACACCTCTTTGCCCAGTCTTTGTTTTTGTTCAAGTTTGAGTCCTTTATGAGTTTATTATGGCTCATTGTGAACAAACCCTGCAAGCAAGCATATTAAGCTAGTTTCTGGGAATACCTTCACGCATTTTTGGCCCAAAACATAAGTAAAAGAGAGCAAATAATAGGCTAAAATCCCTACTTATCAGTCAACATCTCTTTGGTTTTTACCTGTCGACCTATTAGGATGCACTAAACCTGAGGGGGCTCCCAGTTGATAGTCCTCGACTCTAATTTTCGATTGATATCGGTTGTGAACATCTGCCCAAGTCACAACCGGGTACTTTATCAATTTTTGCTTCAGTTGGCATGATGCGATCGAACTCCGCTCGTTTAATCCCTTGGTGAAAGCTTGAACAGCCCAATCGTCGATAACCAGTGGCAACTCCGTTCCATTTGGAATCGAGATAGAAACTCTCATAGAATCTCATTATTCCTCTGCTTCACCTTGAAGAGGTCCGATTTTCTCGTTGCAACTTTAATAGCTCCAACGTGTGCCTTTACAAATGAATTTTCCAACATGGCGAACGAGTCGATAGAGATTGGTGGCAAGTTGTGATACCAAATCATAGCTCCCTTAGATAGGGTCTCCCCGAATTTCTTTAGAAGTACTGACTCGGTTTCATCGTCTTCAAAATTATTTCCTTTGATAGCACACGTATAAGAGGTAACGTGCTCGTTGGGGTCCGAGGTCCCGTTGTATTTTGGTATATCGGGCATCCTGATCTTCTTCGGTATGGGCTTCGGAGCCGCAGTTGGAGGGAATGGTTTTTGCACAAATATTTTTGAGTCCATTCCCTTTAGGATCGGTGGTGCCCCCGGAATCTGATCAACTCGAGAGTTATAGGTTTCCACCTTCTTGTAGTTGGCCTCGATTTTCTTTTCTCCTGATTCTATTCTCTTGGTCAGCTCTTCGAGCATTATTATTATAGCAGGGTCAGTTGTCGAAGTATTATCGCCTGATCTTTCAGGCACTAGCTCTGTACGGCGAGTAGCCTCTTGTTCGATCCTATTCGGAGCTAAATGTTGATTTTGCAACTGTGCGATGGCGTTTTGTTGGGCTTGCAGCATTTCGAATATAACTTGGAGACTAACACATTCATCTCCTCTGCCCTGAGTGCCTCGACCGTCAGTTTGACACTCTCTGCGTATGCTTCCATCGGGGTCCCCGCCTAAATACGCATTCAAATCAATATGTGAACCGATATCGACCGGGTTGGTGGGCGGCGCTCCCTCGAGGTCAGCCTGTGGAACCTCGATTCCCGGAGCGATAACATTCTCTTTGTCCCCATGGAGTCCGAGGTCGTTGTCACCATGTGTAGCTGTGTTTTATGAGTTTGGCTTGATTTATCCTAAAACAAAATTCTTGACAAGAAACAAGCGTAAAATAGTGCGTTATATCAGAATTAACACTGAACAATCACTATTATCCTTAGCCCCACAGTGGGTGCCAAACTGTTTACCTCGAAATACGAGTAATAATTAAAATTGTAATGTGGTTATAAGGATATGTGATTTAATTCATTGTCAATTGATAAATAGCTAAATAGACAAAGGGATTAAACGATTTAAATGGATCAAACCCGTGTAATTGAAAGTTATCTACCCCGGTCTGGATTAGACTCGAGATCAAATGCCAAGAACAGTAAGAGAAGCAATAGGAATATGAATAACAAGAACTGTAAATAATTAAAAGCGAATAAAAGAACAGAATGCTTTTTATTTCTCAGTGGTGGCATAAGTAGTAAGTGTGTATGATCATAGTAATGATAATATGTGTGTTACAAATGAGCAGGATTCCTCTTTTTATAGTAGAAGAATCCTAAATAAGGTATGACTCTAATTTCGAAAGTAAAATACATGATTAATACCATATACCGTTAATGGTTCTATTGATTCCGAGATTCTCGCCGAGATTGGCCGTCGATTGCGGATATCTCGTGATTCTGTTACTGCAACGCTGATCCAGCCTGATCTCGATCCTTCGATCTTCACGTTCCTCGAACCCGAACTTGCTTCGATACAGGTTCAATCTCGAGATATACCCTCGAGCCTATAAAAATCGGGTACCCTCGATTTTTACCGTATACAGCAGTAATAGCCAACTGCCTAAAATAGAGTGTCCATATGAGCCATCAACTCGTAGAATTAACAATTGCTACACTTCAATCATGAGCAAAGTGGAAATTTAAAATTAAAAAAAAAAGAGGCGGAATTATATTGAAAAATTGTCTGCTGGGAAGAGGCGTCAAATTAAATAGGGAATCTACAATTTCAAGCTCTAAAACCAAATTTATGAAGGCCGTAACAATTGAACAACCCGAATAAAACGCATAAAGGTACAAAATGTTAGCGAATGTTTTGCACGTCTTATTTAGTTATTTATACGTTTCTCTTTGATGAATTTGTACAAATGTTTGATTACTTTCATAGCATTTTTTTGGGCAATTTTGCAAAATTCTCAGATACTATAATTAAAAAAAAAGAAGATAATGTATTTTCCTTTAAATTTGTTTATTTCGTTTTTGATTCGTTATCAATAAGAAAAAGAAAAAAAAAAGCTTGACTAGCGTTTATGGCCTTATGGGAAGAGATCTTATATGTAGGCAGAGAATTGTGCAACCCCATTCCTGAGATCACAGCAACAAGTGAACTGCATCCAAATCCAAACCTACTAGCTAAGGTACAAGCGGTGAATTATGATCAATGAATTTCAATCAATGCAACTAATATATATGTATGAAAACTGTATTGAGCATTGACAACACCCATTCATGTCCCGCTAATCTACTACTGCCTCGTCTTTAACCATTACTATTTGACTCGTTTTGAGTCTATACATATATTTGTTTAAGTGGTAAGGATTGATCTTCGTACGTTCGGCTTCAGCAACAACAATAATATTTTCTCTATACGATCTTGGAAACTCTTTCCTACGTGCGCAATTATACAATCTACACAAGTACTTTTATTTTCCTTCAATGTAACGTTTTACATAATTTATTACTCTCTCGGTCTCTATTTATGAAAACCTATTTCTTTTTAGTTTGTTCGAAAAAGAAAGACCCTTTCTGAATTTAAAAATAATTTAAATTTAACTTTGTTTATCCTTAAAAACGGATAACAGTTAAATTTATAAGTAGTTTTAAGGATATGTGATTTCACTTGGCACAAACTGAGAAAATATTTAAATTGATATTAGGAATAAACTATAAATAAAAATAAAGCAAACCAAATATAATGTGCAACTTTGGCCCTTGAGCTAGGTCGCCCTCGAACCAAACGAGTATGCTATTGGAAAATATGAACTGAGCAACAGCGTATTGAAAGCTTAAGAGAAAAATGTAGTATGCTGCTTTGAATAGTGTTAATCTGATGATTTACAAACGATAAAAAACCTCTTTATATAGTAGAGGAGTTTTATTTATGGTACAATTCTAAATACAGTAAGAAAACTCATGATTGGCTAATTAACCGGCCTTGTCTTGATTCGTGCCGAGATTCCTGTCGTGATCCTCGCCCGATCACGGATGTTTCGGCTTACCGTTACTTGACTGGGAAATCCTCCTTCGATCTCACTCGATCTTTGTTCCGCTCGGTCTCGATCTTGGTTGATCATCGTCCTTGACTGATCCTCAAATTAAGGGTTTAGCAACCTGATTCCATATTGAGTCTCGATATAATACGAGTCCGAACCGTGGTCTATCATGATCCAACCCCGATTAGTCACGAGAAGGACAGGCCCGTTCTGACCGTATACATATAGTCCCCTCGTTTCTCAGAAATAAGATGATGAGAAACGACATGAATTCCCGAGCTCCATCTTTTCGAGCGATGACATCAGCGACTAGCTCGATCATGACGCAAGCAACAAAACATCCCTTCGGTCCAGTTACCAAGGAATTAAATGCCTGTGAGGCACTGGTCGGCCACTACCTGATTCTGAATCGTCGCCTTCAACCTATAAAAACCTCCACCTTCCATCATTCAAACGTTTTACAAACGACGCCTTCCTTAATCTTGCTTTCAAAGAATCCTTACTTCTTAATTCTCATATTCAAATTTCTTGAACCTTAACCAATTTCCTTGCTTTCTGATCTGCTTTTCACAAATGGCCAAAACTTCAAAAACTGTTCCACAAAAAGAGGCTCCTTCTTCAACTCGTCCTGCCGGTGATGCGGCTGCGGCGGAGCCCCACTATGAGGAATTCGTTCCGGCAGGGTGTCCGACTGTCACTGATACAAGATAGAGAAGACCCCCTCAGTGCAAGGCCGGTGTGAGCCGATGTCGAGATATATGTGTATCATCATTGAGAGCCTCCTCGACAAGGTCAAAGAAGAATGCAACTGGAAGAAAAAAGACGTGGTCATTTTTTCCCCCTAAGGAATCGATCACCACATATGTAGAGGGCTATCTAAGTGTTTACACTTACCCCTTAACGTTTAGCCCCTTGGATCTCGTAATAATAGCCTTCTGCAAAAGGTACAACATCACCCTGGGCTAGATCCATCCATCATTTTAGGGAATCGTTGTCCTTCTCCATTTTTTTACGAGCAAAATCGAAGGTTGCTCCTTTATCCTCGACCACCTCATGCGCCTCTACAGTTCCCAAATCTTTCGAGGACTGATTAAACTCGCCCTCCGGGCCAGCAGAACCCCATTCTCTAGTATCGACGAGACCCGTGATTGAGGCTGGATGGGCAAGTTTGTCCGAATAAGGACATCGGACCTGATCCCTGCGAAATACATGTCGTTGCCAGAGAGGTGGAACTTTAACCGTAAGTGCCTTTCCCTCGAATGCTCGCTTTGCTGTTTTCACTTCCTTCCACCTTTGCTAAATTTTATTTTGGTGTCGTAGTTGTAGTCCAGATGCTGGACCCGGTTCCGGAGTTGAAAAGATGGGTCAAAGTGCTAGTATCTCAGAGGCCCTACTCTGAGCGTGCTTGGATGGAGCTTTCAAAAGGTCAATGGGAGGCTCGTAACCATGGTAAATTTCTGCTCTCTAACTTTTGTCGTTTTAGTCGTTTCTCAAGTAACTTGCCTCCCTTTATTTTGTAGGTCTCGGGAAGGATGTTGCGATGAGACCTCCTTCCGGTGGTGAAGACATCCTTCCCCAACCATTATCTCCAAAGTCGGCCAATGAGAAAATGAGAAAAAGGGCCTCCAGTCCCCTGGGTGCGAAAAAGAAAAAACCGGCAAGGAAGCCTCGCAAGCCCAAAGGAAACGTCATTCCCCTATCTTTGTACGTCGGCTAATGACGAGTCTGAAGAAGAAGAACAAGAAAAAGAAGAAACCGGGTTGGTGGCTCATCTGCGGGCTACAGTTTTAGTACAGAAGTCCTCCGAACCGGAGACAATCAACAAGAGAGCTTCAGCCGAGGTCCCTGAGTCAGGAAGAACAAAGGTCACCGCGTCCCTAGAAAAGACGGGAGAGATAGAGTCTCGGAGCAAATCTCCCCAAGCAACGGAAGGGGTTCCAAGGGTCGAGCCCGGGGTGGTCGACATTTCGGACTCCCCTAGATTTCCAACACCATGATTCGAGAGGCCAATATGCTGGATGGTCAGCGGGTGGATCTCCATGGTTACTTCGACGGGCTTGAGGAAGCTACTTCTAAAGATATCCCTGGATTTGGTGGCTTTCCGGTGCCAAAGAAAACACCATCGCTGAGGGCCACTGGACCTTCATTGAGCTTGAGACTGGTAGATCAATTCCCGGCCCCGAGCGCTGACCCAAGCCAAAAAAAGCATCTAGTGGTGACCGTCCCGGAGGATGCTCGAGTTTTCTCCCTGCCCCCTCATTGGGGTTGCCATCTATCTAAGAGGCCTGGTGACCAAGGAGGACCAAGTAGTGATGAACGTTGTGGGGGCCGCCTGTTTGTTCAACGAGGCCCAACATGCTCTACATCGGGTAACCTCCGAGAATTTATTCCTTACTTTCTTTGTATTTGGAGTTACATATTACTCTTAACACTTTTTCCCTTACTTGTAGGCTTCGGTGCTGCACCACAAAGCCTTCGTTAGAGTCCGAGAGGAGCACAAAGCCGAAGTTCGAAGCCTTAATGAGAAGAGCGATACTTATAGGCTCCTCAATGAAAGACCCAGGCTGATTTGGTTGCAGCTCGGGATGAGCACACTGACATGGCCGAACAGGTATTCCAAATGCTTCATGATAGTGAAGCCGAGTTAGAGATAACAACTAATGACCCAATTCTACAGATCCGACAAAGGCTCGAGCAGATCAATCATCTCAGCAAGCAGGTAGATGATGTACGAGCCGAGGCCGAGGCTTTCAAGGGAAGCATGGATATCTTGGCCGCGATGAAAGATACTGGACAAGCATAGTTAGGTTCCTCTGAGACTCAGCTTCAAGCTGCAAAAGAGAAAAACTCGGTGCAAACCGAGAAGACCAAAGAGCTTCAATCTCAGCTGGATTCATTCGCCAACAAGCTTGAGGAGGCCAAGTCTAAGGTGGCCGAGGCCGATGAAAAAATGGCCCAATTTAATATCGATGTCGAGGCCGTCTAGACCAAATCTATAAGCATGATAGATCATGTAAAGTGGCAAGCTCGGAGAGAAGCCCTCGAGGACTCTCAAGCCCGAGACTTCAACATTCGGGACGAGATTGATAACGCCCGAGCAGAAGGAAATCGGGCTCGGAAGCTGGCCTTCCCTGAGGATGACTCCGATAGCCTCAATGAGTTTGGATACGAAGAAGGTCTCGAGGATGGAGATGCTGCGTCCGATGGAGACCAAGCCTTTTAAGACTTAGTAGTTTTTTGTTCTTTTCTCTTTGTACTTTTTTCTGGGGACGTTTTTAGGCCGTTGTAAAATTTTTTGATACTTGGCCGATTTGGCCCTTGTAAGGAAAACTTATTTTGTATATGAATATAAGACTTTTCTTTTCCCTTTCGGCTTTTCAATCTTCACTTCTTTTTTGCTTTATAATTTGTAATAAAAATTGCTTAGCAGAAGATAATAGAGAATTGTACGAGAGTCCGAACAACTTTGCATTATTTAGAGTTTTTGGGGCTCGATATTATTGGAGCCTTTTATAACTTTGCCGGGGGTAGCCTTTTTTAAAACCGGTTATGAAAGAATTAGAAGATCTATTTTGTTACGGAATTCAGATGTCTCCGAGCTGTGTCAATTCGGCTGTAACCTTTTAGTACAGGATTTGCCCGTTGGGCTCATTTTCCCGTTTACTTCGGGCTTGCCTGAAGTAATAGTCTCCCAGTGGGGTGGCCATGGACTTTAAAATCTGAGGGTTTCCTAAAAGGTCTTATTCCCTCGATGCTCAATAATTCGATCTTATTCTAATTTATTATTCGGACGGCAGTCTCCGAGTGTGGGGGTGATTATTCGAACTCTGGTTATGATCGGCCCTTAATCTTGTTTCCATAATAGATCGAAAGTATGGAATTGTGAAGAAGAAATTTTTTTTCTAAGACATGAGATAATGTCGAGGAAAAATACTTCTCTTTATTCTTGTGAAAAATAATTACACATGCGTACATGTTTTGTGTCAGGGCTCGAGCAACCTATGTGGGCATGGTTTGTTTGACCATTTTTCCCTTACAAATTCACCTATCGAGACCTCGCTATTACAAAGTAATTTCCTCACAACAAAGTTGACATTGAAGGGCAATGCCCCCCCAGTATTCGAGGTTGATTGCAAAGGAGCCTCGAATACTGTCGAATTGTTCTTCAATACCGATTCGTAATCGGGCTTGATTCTAAGTTAGCACAATTTATTGTTGCCTCGTTAACCTTGCCGAAAAACCCATTTGGGACAAAATCGGTCTAAGGAAAAAAGAGTGCAACACGTGCTTTCAGACCTAAAGACTTTGTTTCGCCTGCCAAAAAATCCACCATCGATTCTTGTTGATCACCTGCAAGAGTTAGTCTAAAATAAAAATGAAAATGGAAGGGGGTCGTACCTTAGCAGTAATATATTTTTAGGTGTGATATGTTCCAATTGCTCGGTAGTAGATCCCCGTTCATCGTTCCGAGCTTGTAGAATCCTTTTTTGATGACTTCGAGAATCTGGTATGGTCCTTCCCAGTTCGGACCCAGTTTTCCTTCATTCGGATTTCGGGTGTTGAGTGTGACTTTCCTTAGCACCAAGTCCCCGACGTTAAAATGTCGAAGATTGGCTCTTCGATTGTAGTTCCTTTCAATCCTCTATTTTTGGGCGGCCAATAGGATGAGGGCGGCTTCACGTTTTTCATCCAACATTTCTAGGCTCATATTCAGGGCCTCGTTATTTGACTCTTCTGTTGCATATCAGAACCTGATGCTAGGTTCTCTGACCTCGACCGAAATTAAAGCTTTGGTGCCATAAACTAATGAGAACGGGGTTGCTCCGGTATTGGATTTCGATGTTGTGCGGTGCCACAGAACCTCGGATAGTATTTCCCTCCATTTCCCTTTGGCGTCGGTCAGTCACTTCTTAAGATTTTGGATGATGGTTTTGTTGGTTAATTCGCCTTGACTGTTCCCGCTGGGATGATAAGGTCTTGATAGGATCCTTTTGATTTTTTTATCCTCGAGAAATTTAGTCACCTTGATGTCGATGAACTGCTTTCTATTATCACATATAATCTCGGAGGGCATCTCGAACTGACTTATGATGTGGTCCCAAATAAAGTCTATGACCTCCTTTTCTCTGACTTTCTCGAAAGTTTGTGCTTCAACCCACTTAGAGAAATAATCAGTCATAAATAAAATAAACTGAGCTTTACCAATGAAAGAGGGCCGACGATGTCCATTCCCCATTTCATGAACAACCATGGAGATAAGACCGAATGTAGCAGTTCCCTGGGTTGATGAATCATTGGCGCATGCCTTTGGCATTTGTCGCATTTTCAAACGAACTCCTTTGTATCTTTATCCATGTCGATCAGATAGTACTAGGCTATGATCACTTTGTGGACCAATGATTCGGCACCGAAATGATTTTCGCAAGTGCCCCCGTGGACTTCCCTTAGGACGTATTTGATATCTCTCGGTCCCAGACATATCGCTAATGGACCATCAAACATCCTTCTAAACAATGTTCCGTCTTCGGACAAGGTGGATCGTGCTGCCTTTGTGCGTAGAGCTCTTGACTCCTTTGGATCTGATGGGAGCTTTCCATTCTTTAAATAATCAACGTATTTGTTTCTCCAATCCCAAGCGAAACTTGTGGAGTTTATATCGGCATGACCTTCTTCGATCGCCTATCTCATGAGTTGTACAAATATCCCTGAATTGAGTTCATCGTCTTTGACCGATGACCCTAAGTTTGCAACAGCATCAGCCTCACTGTTCTGATCTCGAGGTACATGTTGCAAGGTCCATTCCATGAATCGATGTAGAGTTATCTGTAGCTTATCCAAGTACCTTTGCATTCGGTCTTCTCAGGCTTCAAAGGTCCTATTACCTTGGTTTACCACGAGGAAGGAATCACACTTGGCCTCAATGACCTCCGCTCCCAAGCCTTTAGCTAATGCGAGACCTGCAATCATGGCCTCATATTTGACCTCATTGTTAGGCAATTTTTTGGTCTTGATATATTGTCTAACTACATTACCTGTGGGTGGTTTTAGTACGATGCCTAATCCGGACCCTTTTGCGTTCGAAGCATCGTCCGTAAAGAGGGTCCAGACTCCCCAGGATGTACCCGATTTTACTAGTAGTTCTCTTTCAACCTCGGGTACGAGGGCCGACGTGAAGTCACCCACGAAGCCTGTCAAGATTTGGGACTTGATGGTTGTTCGGGTCGATATTCAATATTGTATCCGCTGATTTCTATGGCCCATTTGGCCAACCGACCCAAAGGCTCGGGCTTGTGTAAAATATTTCAAAGTGGATAAGTCGTTACAACACATATTGGATGGCATTGAAAGTATGATTTTAGTTTCCTAGAGGCGCTTATTTAAGCGAGAGCCAATTTTTCTAGGTGGGGATACCTAGTTTCGGCATCACCTAAGGTCCATTTAACATAATAGACAGGGAATTGCATACCTCGTTCTTCTCGGACCAGGACTCTACTTACCGCTATCTCCGATACTGCCAGATACAATAACAAGAAGAATTAGTGACTCTTATATGAGCATCGGTGACCCTAGGGCGGTTATGCCCCCTGTTAGCCTCTGCAAGACCTTTACATTATCTACTATTGTAATGTCCTCTATAGCTTTGATTTTATCAGGATTGATCTCGATCCCTCGATTGGATACCATGAAGCCGGGGAACTTGCCTAAGCCGACCCCGAATGCACATTTTTGTGGGTTGAGCTTCATGTTGTACTTCTTCAGTATATCGAAAGTTCCCTACAAATGCTTAAAATGGTCCTCTGCTCGCTGGGACTTAACTAACATGTCATAAATAAGAACTTCCATTGATTTTCGTATTTGTTCTTCGAACATTCTGCGTTGGTAAGTTGCACCAGCATTTTTAGTCTGAATGGCATTACATTATAACAATAGGTGTCGTACTTAGTGATAAAAGAGGTCTTTTCTTGATCGTCTGAGTTCACTGTATTTGGTTGTACCCGGAGTAGGCCTCGAGAAAACTGAGAATCTCGTGGCCAGCCATGACATCGATCATTCGATCGATATTAGGCAAACGAAAAGAATCCTTAAGGCATGATTTGTTCAGGTCTTTATAATCTACGCACATTCTAAGTTTATTTTCCTTCTTAGGGACTACCACTACGTATGCTAACCATTCGAGATACTTTACTTCCCAAATGGATCATATTTGAGAAGTTTGATTACCTCGTCCTTGACAAAGTCATGCTTAACCTCGGACTAGGGCCTTCTTTTTTACTTTATTGGATGGAATTTTGGATCTAGGATTAGTTTGTGGGTTGTGATTTTCGGTGGGATCCCTTTCATATCGAGGTGGGACCAAGCAAAGTAATTCATGCTAGCTTTAAGGAATTGAATAAGTTTTCCTCTAAGCTCGGGGGCTAGCCCCATGCCTAGGTATACCTTTCGTTTGGCCTGATGCTCGGTCAGTGTGATCTGTTCCATCTATTTGACCATCGACTTAGTGACGTCGGAATCATCGGGGACTATGAAAGATCGAGAGACCCCATAGTCATCATCATCGTCAGTCCCCTTCTTCTCCGATTGGGTCGAGGCTGGAGTCTGTGGTTGCTATTTTGCCTCCTGTTTTCCCTTTGGATCCGATCCTTTTGAATAGAGTGCCGATATTGGTATCACTTCATCGACTAAAAACATTTCTTTGGCGGTGGGTTGCTCCCCGTAGACCATTTTGATTCCCTCTGGTGTCGGAACTTTAGAACCTGGTGAAGGGTCGAGGGTACTGCCCTCATCTTATGGATCCATGGCCTTCCGAACAAGGCGTTATACCTCATGTCACCCTTGATTACATGGAACTTTGTTTCTTGGGTGGTTCCGGCCACGTTCACTGGCAAAGTTATTTTGCCTTTGGTGGTTTCGTATGCCATGTTGAAGCCGTTAAGTAGTCAGGCCGCGGGCACGAGTTGATCCTATAGGCCGACCAGTTCAATGTTGTGGGGTTGTAAGATCCCCTCTTTGTCCTCGTTATTGAAAGACAAGGTCCCTTTCGGTACATAACCCCGAGTTCGCTTTTCCCTTTGTGATCGACACCTTGGTGCGTTTAAATACGGGTCCTTGATGAACATCGACCCCTCTAATAGTCATGTGGATTAAGTGTTGCGGCTTCTCTTGCTCATTCTGGCTGTTTGAATCTCTGTTTTTGAAGTGGTTCATAACCCGATCACTTAAGAATTCTCGAAGATGCCCCTTGTTGAACAACCGGGCTACCTCCTCCCTCACCTGTCTGCACTCATTTGTTATATGGCTGTGGGTGCCATGATACTTGCACATTTGATTAGGATTTCTCTGGGCTGGATCAGTCTACAGAGGTCGAGGCCACCTAGTGTCTTTGATGCGCCATATGGCTGATACGATAGCTGACACATCAACGTTGAAGTTGTTTCTCCGATCTCCACTGTATGGCTGGTAACGATCTTTGTCGATGGGCCTGATAGGATAAATGGGCCCGAAAGGAGTTCCCAACTGATCGTCTTCGACCCTAATCTTTGACTGATAGCGATTATGCACATCGGCCTAGGTGACAACTGGGTATTCGATCAAGTTCTGCTTTAACTGTTGTGAGGCCACCGAGCTTCGTACGTTTAATCCTTGAGTGAAAGCCTGAACTGCCCAATCATCGACAACTGGTGGTAGATCCATGCATTCCATCTGGAACCGAGAAACAAACTCTATGAGCATCTTGTTATCTTTTTGCTTTACCTTGAAGTGGTCTGACTTCCTAGTCTCAACCTTTATGGATCCGGTGTGTGCTTTAACGTAGGAATCTGAGACCATGGAAAAAAAATCAATAGAGTTGGGTAGCAGATTATGGTACCATATCATTGCTCCCTTTGATAGGGTCTCCCCGAATTTCATCAACAATACAGACTTGATCTCATCGTCCTCCAAATCGTTCCCCTTAATCGCGCATGTGTAAGAAGTGACATGCTCGTTGGGGTCTGTTGTTCCATTGTACTTGGGAGTTTCTAGCATTCAGAACTTCTTCGGAATTGGTGTTGGAGCCTCTCTCGGGGGGAAAGGTTTTTGTACAAACTTCTTTGAATCCAAGCCCTTCAAAATCGGTGGTGCCCCAGAATTTGATCAACCCTGGAATTATAGGTTTCCACTTTCTTGTCATTTGCTTCAACCTTCTTCTCCCCCAATTCAATTCGCTTTGTCAGCTCCTCGAGCATCTTCATGATAGTGGGGTCGGTCCCTGATTCATTTTTGTTTGATCTTTTCGATGCCAGTTCGGCCCTATGAACAACTTCCTATGATGGCTCGGGCTCAACCTTGATCGGTGCATAGTTATGATTTTGGAGTTGTGCTATTGCAGCTTGTTGAGCCTGCGACATTTCGAATATTATTCAAAGGCTGATTCCGCCTTCTTCGCCGCCCTGTGCGTTCTGACAGGTTGATCGAACGTCTCTCCGAACGCTATTATCGGGGTCAACGACCAGGTTTTCATTAATGGCAATATGAGAACTGACGTCGATTGGGTATGCGACTTGAACTCCATCGAGGTCAACTGGAGGCACTTCATTTCCTGGGGCAGCTATGTTGTCGTTTTCGTCATGAAAACCAAGTCCATTGTCGATGTGTGTGGGTACTGCTTGAGAGTTCGACATGCTGATACTGGAATAAAAAACACTCACAAGAACAAGTATAAAATAGTGTGTGCTACGAAAATTAGCACCAGGCAATCACTATTATCCTTAATCCCACGGTGGGCGCCAAACAGTTTACCCTTGAAAATGGATAACAGTTAAATTTATAAGTGGTTTTAAAGATATGTGATTTTACTTGGCACAGACTGAGAAAATATTTAAATTGAAATTAGGAATAGACTATAAATAAAAATAATGCAAACCAAATATGATGTGCGGCTTTGGCCCTCGAGCTAGGTCGCCTTAGAACCAAATGAGTATGCTATTGGAAAAAATGAACTGAGCAACAGAGTATTGAAAACTTAAGAGAAAAATGTAGTATATTGCTTTGAATAGTGTTAATATGATGATTTACAAACGATAAAAACTCCATTTATATAGTATAGGAGTTTTATTTATGGTACAATTCTAAATACAGTAAGAAAATCCATGATTGGCTAATTAACCAGCCTTGTCTTGATTCGTGCCAAGATTCCCGCCGTGATCCTCGCCCGATCACGGATGTTTCGGCTTACCGTTACTTGACTGGGTAAACTCCCTTCGATCTCACTGATCTCCGTTTTGCTCGGTCTCGATCTTGGTTGATCATCGTCCTTGACTGGTCCCCGAATTAAGGGTTTAGCAAGCTTACTCCATATTAAGGCTCAATATAATACGAGGCCGAACTGTGGCCTATCATGATCCAACCCCGATTTGTCACGAGAAGGGCAGGCCCGTTTTGACCGTATACAAACTTTGAATTTTACACAATAAGAAACTTTTACGTTCACACAAATATTATGGCATGTTCAAGATCGTAAGTTTCAAAATAAATCTATTTGAAAATATGTTATGAGTTGTTTAAAATTATAAATTTCAAAAGATTTCATTTTTCTTTTAACTTCTGGGGTCAGTCAAATATATAGGTACATATAAATTGAAACGTGTGGCATAATTTTACGTAAAAATTGCGCGGGGCACCCTATTTGGTCGCCCCCATTTAACCTATACCCGCTTTTTAAAAATCTTTTAACTTTTACCCACTTTTTAAATAACTTCAGCTCGCCTTTCCCTCGCTGAGCTGAAGTTCACCAGTTAAGCTGAAGTTCGCCAGTTATAAAGACAAAACTTCAGCATACGGGGTTAAAGTTCCCCAGTTACAAAAATAAAACTTCAGCTCTAGAGCTGAAGTTTTACAGTTACGAACTTCAGCTCCCAAGTTATAAAGACAACAACTTCAGCATAC
This sequence comes from Nicotiana knightiana, assembly GCA_005239525.1. Lineage (NCBI taxonomy): Eukaryota > Viridiplantae > Streptophyta > Magnoliopsida > Solanales > Solanaceae > Nicotiana > Nicotiana knightiana. The sequence goes on from ML394582.1 coordinate 68,747, forward strand.
GGGGCTGAAGTTCCCCAGTTGAAGTTTTGTCTTTGTAAACTATGGAATTTCAACCCCGTATGCTGAAGTTGTTGTATTTATAACTTGGGAACTTCAGCCCCGTATGCTGAAGTTCCCCATTTACAAAAGACAAAACTTCAGCACGTATGCTGAAGTTTTTGTCTTTGTAAATGGAGAACTTCAGCATTGTATGCTGAAATTGTTGTCTTTATAACTTGGGAACTTCAGCCCCGTATGCTGAAGTTCCCCATTTTACAAAAGACAAAACTTCAACTCTAGAGCTGAAGCTGGGGAACTTCAGCCCCGTATGCTGAAATTGTTGTCTTTATAACTTGGGAACTTCAGCCCCGTATGCTGAAGTTCCCCATTTTACAAAAGACAAAACTTCAACTCTAGAGCTGAAGCTGGGGAACTTCAGCCCGTATGCTAAAGTTTTTGTCTTTATAACTGGGGAACTTCAGCCCCGTATGCTGAAGTTCCCCATTTATAAAGACAAAAATTTCAGCTCTAGAGCTGAAGTTCCCCATTTACTAGAGCTGAAGAACTTCAGCTCTAGTTCGCAAGCTACTTCAGGCCCGTCTACTAGAATGCTGAAGTTTTGCGTGATTGGCTTTGCTACTTCAGCCCCGCATGCTGAAGTTATGCGCAAAAACGGGTACAGATGAAATTTTTTTACAAAGCAAGTATAAGTTAAAACGTGGCACAAAAAGTGAGTACGAATACAAAAGTCCCTAATTTCACAGTATACGCTAAGAAAAAATGAATCTTCACAACTCATGCCTTTATAAGTCCTCACTCTTTGTGATATTAGCTGGTGGATGTAGTGATGATATTTGCACTGACTATATTAATGTAATATGTTCCATGCTTTGCAGGCCTGCAGCAAAGCAACAACACGTGCTCGACTCCAATAACCTCTGATGAACATCTGTCATTCTCAATCCTATCATAATTCGGAAGATAATAGGTAGCAAGATATACAGCAGATACATTGAACTGCCAGCCAAACCCAAAATTCATTATCATCTTTTCGGATAAAAAGATAAAAGATTTTCTGCAGTACTTGCTCAAAATAATGGAAATTATCTGGAACAAGTGACATCCAACTATTATTACTTTATATCATGCCAGAGAAGAAATTAAAAGTTAATTATAATATGGTCCAGAAAGTATTCAATCAAAACGTGCAATAGCAGACATTGGCATATGTTTGGAATTTTTGAGTAGTATAGTTCGAATTCGTTTGGCAGTTACGTTGTTCATTGAATAAACTAACATGCCGGCACGCCAATGCATGAAATTAGTGACTGTGACAACAACTGAATACAACGCACAAGCTGACATTTATAGGTTTTTATTGAGAAGGGATATATATTTACAGTTCCCAGCATATGATTAGCTTGTCTCTTTTTGTTATCTGTCCTATCCCAGCATGTGGATATTATTAAAACTACTTAATATACTGTTCCTTTCCACATTAATGACATGACAGGACTTCAAAAGTGGTGTCCTTTTGATAGATTGAACTACTACCTAATTTGAAGATTAAATTGTTTGAGTAAGATATCTTAGGTTGCATCTTGAATGTTAATGTTTTCCAGTGCTGCATATGCGGTATAATTATCATAATTGTAGTAACAAAACTGTTGATTCTTCAAATAATGGCTGAATATATAGACAGCCCCTTCAACTTGTTCACTGCATTAATCTGGTATTGTTAAGGCAAGGGGGGTGCGGAAAAGGTTGCCCCGCAATAGAAGATGAAAGAGAAAGAAAGAGATTAATAAAAGTAAAGCGTTTATGCCTTTTCATGCTCTTAAACTTAAAGAGGTGAACTATACGTACAGTGCCATGCCATGTCAACAAACTATATCCAATGCGTACATTTTCAAGTTGCAATTAGGTGTTTAATAGGTCAGTAGTTCAGCTCAAATGGTTAGATGAAAATTCGACCTAATTCAGGAGCTTCAAATAATACTTCTTCTAGTCTACAATAAGTAATTTTTTGATTTTTTTTTATACTCCAAAATAGGTGATTCTTCCGGATTTTAAAAATGGATTAATTATTTTATTCTTACATTATTCTTGAATTATATAATGTTAGAGTATGTGTTAGGAGTGTATGTGAAGACATAATGATTATTAATATGATCAATCTTATTGCTAATTAATGTTAAAAGGAGAATTTATGAAAATAAAACAGGATATTAGTGTATCAAAATTGAATTAACCTCTTTTCATAATTTTCTTGTCTCTTTTCCTTTTATATTCCAAGATTCGTCTGTACAGAAAGGTTGATATGGGACCCCTTAATTAGGAAATGAACTCCTTGTTCTTCGGATTCTCAAATAATTTTCATTAAAAACCTATCGTCAGAAAGTGGACAGATAAGAGGGCGTGATATTTCGTAGTTGCCGTACAGTCAAGTCGTACACGGAAAGCACCGACCCCTCCAATAATTGTTTATTTTGTTTTTGAGAAAAAAAGAGAGCAAAAGAAAAGAACAATCGGACGTGACGTGAATATCCACGAAGTGGGCCAATAATTTTGGGCCTTCTTTTGCGTCATTTACGCTGCTTTCTACGTGCCACGCAAAGGTTCCTTTTCTAGAGGCAAACGTTTTTTCCCTTCCAAATTCTCTTTCTTCCCTTCCAAATTCTCTTTCCTCCACTTTCTATATCTGAGTTTTTAATCTGTCAATCTTTTTTGGTAAGATAATATATCTCCTTTTTATTGTTAACTCCTTTTGTCCCAAATTAACTGTCAAGTTCTTTTATTCTAAGCTGCTGTTAAAAGATTGTGTCCACTTCCTTAAAAACTCTTATATCATCCATAAATCGTAGTACTCCATTAATACTTCAATATTCTACCGAAGTATTACACCGAAGTATTACTCCTTTCCTTCCAAAAAGTAGGAAAAGGCTCAAAATCTACCGGGTATAATTGGTTTATATTATTCAAAATTTTAACTCTGTGAATGATTTTACACCTTTGGACCCACTTTTGCTCAAACTTGTACAGAGAGACTTCTACCTCTTACATCAATTGATGAAAGAAAGACTCTTTTTATATATATAGAGAGAGAGTTATGGACAAACAAATAAAAACACAAGGGGATCGGAATCTGATATAATTTTCCGTTTATTCAAACGTGTGAGGATCAAGGAAACAAATATAATAGCTAATATTTGTCGGGCAACTTTCAAAAAGTTGGATCTATCATTTTTTTAGTATGCTTGTATTTCTCTAACCGTTTCGTATACTGTCAAAACGGACTTGCCCTTCGTATGACTAATCGAGACTGGAACATAATAGGTCGATGTTCAACCTCGTATTATATCAAGTCATGATACGAAGTTAGATTGCTGGGCTCATAACCTAGAGATCGATCAAGGTCGAGACCGTCCAAGATTGAGACCAAGCAAGATAGATGTCAAGCGAGATTGATGGAAGTTTACCTAGTCAAATAACGGTAAGCCGAAATATCCGTAGTCGAGCAAGGATCACGGTGAAAATCTCGGCACGTATCAAGATGAGACCGATTAATTAGTTAATCATGAGATTTCTTACTATGTTTAGAGTTGTAACTAAAGTAAGACCCCCTACTATATAAAGGGGGTCTGATCATTTGTAATCATTACATTCACGCAATACAAAGTAATTTACTGCCTTCTCTAAGCTTTCAATATTCTGTTGCTTTGTTCATATTTCAGTAGAATCTTTACTTGGTTCGAGGGTGACCTAGCTCGAGGGCAAAAACTATACGTTTCATTTGGTCTGCACTTATTTCTCTTTACAGTCAATTTCAATATCAATTTATATATTTTTTCAGTTTGTGCCAAGTAAAATCACGCGTCCTTAAAACCACGTATAAATTCAATTGTCATCCGTTTTTAGGGTAAACAGTTTGGCGCCCGCCCACCATGGGGCCAAGGATAATAGTAATTGCTTGGTACTAACCTTCGTAACACATACTATTTTACACTTGTTCTTGTGAGTATCTTTGATTCCAGTATCAACATGTCAAACTCTCAAGCAGCACCCGTGCACATGGACAATGACCTTGGTCACCATGACAAAAATGACAACATAGCCGCCCAAGGAATGAAGTATCTCCAGTTGACCTCGATGGAGTTCTGGCCGTAGACCCAATCGACGTTAGCTCTCATGTTGCCATTAATGCAAATTTGGTCGTCCATCCCGAGAGTGGCATCCGTAGAGATGTTTGATCGGCCGGTCTGAGCACAGAGCGATGAAGAAGGCAAATCAGCCTTCGAGTAATATTCGAAATGTTGCAGGCTCAACAAGCTGCAATAGGTACAACACCAAAACAGAACCATACACCGAGCAGGATCGAGCCCGAGCCGTCTTAGGAAGTTGTTCACAGAGCCGAATCGGTGTCAAGAAGTCGAACGAAAATGAATCAGGGACTGATTCCACAATCATAAAGATGCTCGAGGAACTAACAAAACGAGTGGAATCGGGAAAAAAGAAGATTGAAATAAATGACAAGAAGGTGAAAATATATAATTCCAGGGTTGATCAAATCCCGAGGGCACCACCAATATTGAAGGTTTTGGATTCAAAAAAGTTCGTACAAAAGCCCTTCCCCCCGAGTGCGGCTCCTAAATCGATTCCCAAGAAGTTTCGCATGCTATAAATTCCCAAGTATAATGGAACAACCGACCCCAACGAGCATGTCACTTCTTACACATGTGCAATTAAGGGGAATGACCTAGAGGATGACGAGATCGAGTCTGTATTATTGAAGAAATTTGGGGTGGCCCTGTCAAAGGGAGCGAAGATATGGTACCATAATTTGACACCCAACTCCATTGATTCTTTTGCCATGCTTGTAGATTCTTTCGTTAAAGCACACGCCGGATCCCTAAAGGTCGAGACTAGGAAGTCGGACCTCTTCAAGGTAAAGCAGAAAGATAACGAGATGCTTAGAGAGTTTGTGTTCAGCTCCAAATAGAACTAATGGATCTACCATCAGTCGCTGATGATTTGGCCGTTCAAGCCTTCACTCGAGGACTAAATGTACGAAGCTCAGTGGTTTCACAGCAGTTGAAACAACACTTGATTAAATATCCAGCTATTACTTGGGCCGATGTGCATAATCAGTACCAATGGAAGATTAGAGTCGAAGACAACCAACTAGGGACTCCTTCCGGGTCCGTTTATCTTATCATGCCTGTTGACAGAGTCAAAAGGGACATCGATCGAGAACCACGGTCGAACAGGGATCGTTACCAACCATATAATGGAGACCGTAGAGGCAACGGACCTAGGCGCAATCCTGTTCGAGGTGAAAGGAGAAATGATCGAGGCCAGAGCTCTCGAGGGCTCATGAGCAAGAATGGTTTCGACAGCAATGACGAGCCCAAAGAAGCACCATGTTTGTCAGAATATAACTTCAACAATGATGCATCCGCCATCGTATCGGCTATCGGACGCATCAAAGATACTAGAAGGCCTCAACCTCTGTAGACCGATCTAGCCTAGAGAAATCCCAACCAGATGTGCAAGTATCATGGTACCCATGGCCATAGAACAGAAGATTGCAAACATTTGAGGGAGGAAGTAGCCCGGTTGTTCAACGACGGCCATCTTCGGGAATTCTTAAGTGATTGAGCCAAGAATCACTTCAAAAAAAGAGATTCCAACAGACATCACGAGCAAGTAGAACCACACCACGTCATTCACATGATTGTTGGAGGGGTCGATATTCCCCAAGGACCAGTATTAAAACGCACCAAGGTGTCGATCACAAGGAAGAAAAGAATTCGAGATTACGTACCAGAAAGAACCTTGTCTTTCAATGACGAGGATTCAGAAGGGATCATGCAACCTCATAATGACGCACTAATAATATTTGTACTTATGAATAAGACTCAAGTTAAACGTGTTTTAATTAATCCAGGTAGCTCGACCATCATCATTCGATCGAGGGTCGTAGAATAACTCTGTCTACAGGATCAGGTTGTGCCCGCGACCCGAGTACTAAATGACTTCAACATGGTATGCGAAACCACCAAAAGCAAGATAACTTTGCCAGTGAACGTGGTCAGGACCATCCTAGAGACGAAGTTCCATGTGATCGAGGGTGATATGAGGTATAATGCCCTGTTGGGGAGGCTGTGGATCCACAACATGAGGGCAGTGCCCTCAACCCTTCACCGGGTTCTAAAATTCCTGACACTAGAAGGAGTCAAAAAGGTCTACGAGGAGCACCCCACCGCCAAGGAAATGTTTTGCGTCTACAAAGTGATACCGATATCAGAACTCTCATCAACGAAAGGGTCAAATATGAAGGGAAAACAAGAGGTCAAATAGAAACCACAAACACCTACCTCGACCCAATTATGGGGTCCCTCAATATTTCATAGTCCTCGATGATTCCGACGCCACCAAGTCAACGGTCGAAGAGTTGGAACAAGTCATACTAACCGAACATCATCCCAAACGAAAGGTATACTTGGGCACGTGGCTAACTCCTGAGCTCAAGAGAAACGTTATTCAATTCCTTAAAACTAACATGGATTGATTTGCTTGGTCCCATCTCTATATGACAGGGATCCCACCGGAAATCACCACCCATAAACTAAGCCTGGACCCGAAGTTCCATCCGGTGAAGCAAAAAAGAAGACCCCAGTCCGAGGTCAAACATGCTTTCATCAAAGACGAGGTAACCAAACTTCTTAAAATAGGGTCCATCCGGGAAGTAAAATATATCGAATGGTTAGAAAATGTAGTAGTAGTCCCTAAGAAGGGAAACAAACTTAGAATGTGTATAGATTACAAAGATCTAAATAAAGAATGCCCAAGGATTCTTTTCCATTGCCTAATATCGATCGCATGATTGATGCCACGACTGGCCACGAGATCCTTAGTTTTCTTGATGCCTATTCCAGGTACAATCAAATACAGATGAACCCGAAAGATCAGGAAAAGACCTCGTTCATCACTAAGTATGATACCTACTGCTATAATATAATGCCATTCAAATAAAAAAATGCGGGTGCCACTTATCAACGCCTAGTAAACCGGATGTTCGAAGAACAAATAGGGAAATCTATGGAAGTTTATATTGATGACATGCTAATTAAGTCCCTGGGGGTAGAGGACCATTTGAAGCATCTGCAGGAAACTTTCAGTATACTGAAGAAATACCACATGAAGTTGAACCCAGAAAAATGCGCATTCATGATCGGGTCAGGCAAATTTCTCGGCTTCATGATATCTAACCGAGGAATCAAAATCAACCCAACATGATCAAATCTATCAAGGACATTACGGTAGTAGACAACGTAAAGTACGTGCAAAGGTTAACCAGGTGCATAGCCGCCCTGGGGCGATTCATCTCGAAGTCTTCCGATAAGAGTCATCGATTCTTTTCGTTGCTAAAGAAGAAGAATAACTTCACATGAACTCCGGAATGCCAACAGGCCTTGGAGGAGCTTAAATGGTACTTATCGAGCCCGTCGCTGCTTCACATGCCGAGGGCATACCAACAACTTTACTTATATCTGGCAGTATCGGAGATAGCAATAAGTGGAGTTCTGGTTCGAGAAGAACGATTCTATTATGTTAGTCGGACCTTAGGTGAGGCCGAAACTAGGTATCCCCACCTAGAAAAATTGGCGCTCGCTTTGATAAGCGCCTCTGCGGAACTAAAACCATACTTTCAGTGTCACCCTATATATGTTGTAACAACTTATCCACTTCGAAAATATTTTGTATAAGTTCGAGATTTTTGGACTGGTGGCCAAATAGGCCGCAGAAATCAACGGGTATGATATTGAGTATCAACCCCGAACAACCATTATGTCTCAAATCTTGGCAGACTTCGTGGTTGACTTCATGCCGGCCCTAGTACCCGAGGTTGAAAGAGAACTACTAGTAAACTAGGGTATGTCCTCAGGAATCTGGACCCTCTTTAAGGACGGTTCTTCGAACGTAAAGGGGTCCGAACTCGCCATCGTGCTAAAACCACCCACAGGTAACGTGGTTAGACAATCTATTAGAACTTTAAAATTAACTAACAATGAGGTCATGATTGCAGGTCTCGAACTAGCCAAAGTGTCACAGCCCCAAAACTACCTTGGCCGTGATGGCGCCTATCATGATACTAGGCCAGCCAAATCAATTTCCAAAACATAAAGAACTTTTCATTGATATCATTTCTAAACCGATAATTCATAAAAGTTTGATTTAAGCATTTTTAGACAGACTAAGATATGCCGAATAATAGATACAACCCAAAAATCCCGGAGTCACTGGTTACGAGCATCTAAAGAAAATGTGCAAGTCTGACACAGTATCTATAATACAAGATAAGTCTAGGAGATGCAACTACGACAGAAGTAAGAAGGAGAAAGCAGGGATGTGGACGCGTGCAGCTACCTCGCAAAATCTCCCCTAGTCCCTGGGACAGGTAAACAGCTCACTCCGCTCGAGCACCTGGATCTGCACACAAGGTGCAGGGAGTAATGTGAGTACGCCAACTCAGTAGTAATGAGAGTAAATAAAGTCTGAGAAATACGAAACACATAAAAACAAGTCATCAATCCACAGAAATTACCGTTCTTCTTTTAAAATCGTAGATACGACAATTCATAACGCTTAAAGCCGATTTTAGTAAAAATCCTTTGAAATTGTACTTTTCAACAGTTTCCATAGAAATTCAAGAAGAATTTAGTGTAAAAATGACATCAATCATCAATAGCCTCTCGGGCCAAAAACATATTTCATAAACCGTCCCTCGGGCATAACATTACTTGGAATCAGTCACTAAACATGCCTCACAATTACTCGGAATCAGTCCCTCGGGCAACCTCACAGTCACGCATGCCTCCCAATCACTCGGCACTCGTCACTCGTCACTCGCACTCAATAGGTACCTCCGGTCACTAGGGGTGTACAGACTCCGGAGGGGCTCCTACAACCCAAGCGCTATAACAAGCCATCTCATGGCATAATCACTCAGGCTCTCGGCCTCTCATATATCATAAATAGTGTAACATGTTGCGGTGCGCAGCCTGATCCCATAATATCCTCACAACTAAGCCCTCGGCCTCACTCAGTCAGAAACCTCACAAAAGCCACTCGGGCTATCAATAAAAACAGGGAACTTGTCCCAAAACATCTTTCATATGCATCAAAGTGGAGTAATGAAATTCAATTAAACATTAATCAGGTAAAATCATGACTGAGTATAACTTTAAAATCAAAACAGTGAGGAAATAGTAGTAAAAATCCCCCAAGTGGTCCAAACACTTGGGCGAGGCCAAAATACAGCATTCAGCCCAAAACATAGTAATATTCCTTAAAATATAAAGTATCATATGATTTGAAATCAAATACGCAACTTAATAGTTGCTACAGGACGGACCAAGTCACAATCCCCCAACGGTGTACGCCACACACTCATCATCTAGCATGTGTGCCACTCCAAAATAGTGATACAATGCGAAGTCCGGGGTTTCATACCCTTAGGACAAGATTTACAATCATTACTTACCTCAAACCGGATGAAAATCTACTCCGCGATGCCTTTGTCGCTCGACTCGGCCTCAAATCGCCATGAATCTATCCAAAATCAGAATATAACATCAATACATTCTAAATGAACAAAGCCCAAACAAAAATTATCAAATCAAAAATCCCGAAATTGGCCAAACACGACCCCCGGGACCACGTCTCGAATTCTGATAAAAATCACAAAACTAGAATTCTTACACTCTCACGAGTCCATACATACCAAATACATCAAAATCCGACAATAAAAGTTCCCTCAAATCCTCAAATCAAAGTCTTCAATTTCAAGCCCTAATCCCTCAATTTTCTTCCTTAATTCCCATAAGTTTCATGTCAAATCATTTAGGAATCATCATAGAATCGAGTATTGGGTACAAAAACATTACCTCCAAGTGATACCCCTCAAATCCCTCTTCAAACCCTCTCAAAAAGCTCTAAGTCCGAACATAAATGGTGAAGAAATGACCAAATTTCATGAAGGCAATTATTTATACCCTCTGCCCAGCGAAAGCCGCACCTGCGGAACTTCCCTCGCACCTGCGGACTCGCACCTGCGGTCCCAGGTGCACACCTGTGACAAATCACTTAAACGCCAACTTCGCATCTGCGGCCCATGACCCGCGCCTGCGGGCTCACAGGTGCGACTACTCTTCGGCACATGCGCTAACTGCCCAGACCTTCACTTCCGCTTCTACGATGCTCACTCCGCACCAGCGATCATCGCACCTGCGGCTCCCCATCCGCAGGTGCGGCCACACCAGAAGAATCACACCAGCATTATTTCAGCAGTTCGACCTCCCAAATTCCATCCGAAATTATCCCGAGCCCCTCGGGGCCTCAACCAAAATTACCAACAACCTATAACATCACCCAAACTTAGTCGAACCCTCAGAACACCCAAAACCACATCGGAACACCAATAAATCCCTAATTCAAGCCTAAGGATTTCTAAACTTCCGAAATTCACCAACCCTGCCGAAATAACTCAAACCACGTCCGAATAACCTGAAATTTTGCAGACACACCCCAAATGACAACATGAACCCATCCTAACTTCTGAAATTCCATTCCATCCCCGATAGCTATATTTCCATTGCCAACCGAAAATCGCCAAAAATCTAATCTTGCCAATTCAAGCCTAAATTTACTCCGGGCCTCCGAATAACATTCCGAACACACTCCGAAGTCCCAGATCACCTAATGAAGCTATTTGAGCCACAAAAACCACATTCCGAGATCATTTACCTATAAGTCAACTTCCGATTGACTTTTCTAACTAAATCACCAATTTAAGAGACTAAGTGTCTCATTTCTCTCCACAATCACTCCGAACCAATCAACCCAACACGACATAAAACAGCTGAACCATACAAGAATGAAGAAGAAATAGGAGAGACGGGGCTAAACTCTCGAAACGACCGGCCGGGTCATTACACAAAGGCTTGGGCACGGAGGTGATCGAAGCCAAATGCAAATCCCTCCTCGTGGTGAATTAGGTTAATTGAACCTTTGAAGTTCGAGAAGAACGAATGCAAAGATACCTGGATAAGCTACAAGTAACTTTACATTGATTCAAGGAATGTACTTTGCAACATGTGCCTCGAGATCAGAATAGTGAGGTCGACGCCCTCACAAACTTAGGGTCACCGGTCGAAAGCAACGAACTCAATTCGGGGGCTGTCGTGCAAATCATGAGGTCAGTGGCCGAAAAAGGCCACACTGAGATAAACTCCACAAGTTTGACCTGGGATTGGAGAAACAAAGACATAGAGTATTTGAAGAACGGGAAGCTTCCCTCAGATCCAAAAGAATCGAGAGCCATGCACACAAAGGCAACACGATTCACCTTGTCCAAAGACGGAACCTTGTTCAGAAGTATGTTCGATGGTCCATTAGCAATATGTCTGGGACTGGAAGATACTGAATATGTTATGAGGGAAGTTCACGAGGGCACTTGCGGAAATTATTCCGGTGCCGAATCATTGGTCCACAAAGTAATCAGAGTCGGATACTACTGTATCGATATGCAGAAAGATACATAGGAGTTTGTTTGAGAATGCAACAAGTGCCAAAGACATGCACCGATGATTCACCAACCCGGGGAACTACTCCATTCGGTTTTGTCCCCATGGCCATTCATGAAGTGGGGAATAGACATTGTTGTCCCTCTTCCATAGGCCCCATGTAAAGCTCAGTTTATTTTATTTATGACTAATTATTTCTCTAAGTGGGTTGGAGCATAGGCTTTCGAGAAAGTTAGGAAGAAGGAAGTCATCGACGTCATTTGGGATCACATCATATGCCGATTTAGGATTCCCTCCAAGATTGTATGTGATAATGGATAGTTCATCGACAACAAAGTGACCAAATTTCTCGAGTATCACAAGATCAAAAGAATCCTATCAACACCTTATCATCCCAGCGGGAACGGGCAAGCCGAATCGACCAACAAAACCATCATCCAAAATCTTAAGAAGAAGCTAACCGACGCCAAAGGAAAGTGGAATGAAATTCTACCCGAAGTTCTTTGGGCTTACAGCACAATATCGAAGTCCAGTACCGGGGTGCCCCGGATCTCATTAGTTTATGGTGCCAAAGATCTAATACCGATCGAAGTCGGAGAGCCGAGTATCAGGTTCTGATACGCAACAAAGGAGTCAAATGACAAGTCCATGAATACAAGCCTAGAATTATTGGATGAAAGGCGTGAAGCCGCTCTACTCCGAATAGCCACCCAAAACCAACGGATCGAAGGATACTACAATCGAAGAGCCAATCTTTGATATTTCAGCGTCGGGGACTTAATGCTAAGGAAAGTCACCCTCAACACTCAAAATCCGAACGAAGGAAAATTGGGTCCGAACTGGGAAGGACCGTATCAGATTCTTGAGGTCACCGGAAAAGGGTCCTACAAGCTCAGAACAATGAGTGAAGAACAACTGCCGAGCAATTGGAATGTATCACCTAAAATGATATTACTGCTAAGGTACGACCCCTTTTTATTTTATTTTATTTCAGACTAACACTTGTAGGTGGTCAACAAGAATCGACAATGGATTTTTCGGTGAACGAAACAAAGTCTTTAGGTCTGAAAGCACGTGCTGCACTCTTTTTCCCTTAGACCGGTTTTGTCCCAAATGGGTTTTTCGGCGAGGTTTTTAATGAGGCAACAATGAATCGTGCTAACTTAGAATCAAGCCCAATTACAAATCGGCATCGAAGATCAATTCAACAATATCCGAGGTTCCTTTGTAATCAAACTCGAATACTTGGGGGGCTACCCTTGGATAGGCGTCATCTTCGAATATCACCTTTAGCGAGGAAACTACTTCATAAAAGGAGGGTCTCGATCGATAGGACTTATTGTAAGGGCCAAAAAGTCAAAGCGAACCATTCCCACATAGATTGTTCAAGCCCTGGCATAAACATGTATGCATGTATGAGTGTTTTGATCTAGAATAAAGAAGGACTTTCCTTGCAAACATCTTATGTTAAAAAAATTTTCCTCTTTACATATCTTAAAAAGTTTCGTACTTCCGTAAATAACGAGCCCAAGGGAAATACTTAACTGGAATACGATCGACACTCCCTCACTCGGGGACTGCCATCCGTCTCAAAAAGTCCAAGTTATCGGTCCTCGGGGGAAAAAGACCTTATAGGTAACTCCCTCATTTCCAAAGTCCACGACCACTCTAATCGGGGACTATATAAGTGATCACGCTCAACTATGTCTAAATAAAAGACTAAACGGGCGTTGCAAATATAATCAGGGGTATTATGCCCAGAGTCGATCCCAC
>ML394584.1:0-23352 GCA_005239525.1 Nicotiana knightiana
GCTATTCTAAAAAAGAAAATTCCAAAATGACCAAAATTTTTGAAAAACTATGGGTTGTCTCCCTCCAAGCACCGCATCTAACGCCATGGTACGACGCACGTCAACTTTACCACTTTTCTCGCCACTTTGACGATATGAACTGGGCACCGAGCTTGGAATCAAGATTGTGACCACGGGCGGTGGGGGGTGGTAAGTAGATGATCGATCCAATCCTCAAATTTTTCATTTTGCACTTCTTGGCTTTCATGTGAGGTATGTCATTTTGCTTTCTTTTTTCCTCAACTTGTAAGATGTATGGTATGACTTTTTCCTCCTCGCAATCCCTCATTGATCTGTGTAGTTCAACTTCCGTATCACCACACAGTTCCAATGTTGAACAATGCTTGGAATGTGCATTCAAACCTTCAACTTGCAATTTTGTCCAGATATTGGCATCTTCATTTTCCCCCGGAATAGAGTCAATTTCAACAAAATTTTCAATCACCCCGGTTGACTGTAATTCCATATTTTTCTCATCATCACTAACACTCATGGAGTCGGTTGGTGGATGTTCAAGGCTTGATTCCTCAAAGTAAGGCTCACTCTCACCCTCGAAATTGGACTCTTCTTGGCTTCCATCCACACTCTCAACTTGAGNCTTTTCAAGAATGGCCTCAAACATGAGCATCATCCTCTCATTTTGAGCATTTGAGAGTTCTTCTTGGTTTTGTTCAAGTACCATGGAAGAATTTTCAACTTCAACCTCTAGGGAAGGTTATTGAATATCACTCACCTCCAAGGCTTTTTGAACCCTTGAAGCTTCAATCATAGCATCCATTTGTGAGTTCAACCTTTCAAGTGCCAAATCATGTTGGACACTAGTCTCCAAAACTTCTTCCAAGGCATTTTGCTCATGGTTCCCTTCTTCAAGTAGGCACTCCATCATGAGCTTGAACTCTCCATTTCTACAATGCTCACTTTCCTCCACTTCTTCACCCCAAAAATTTCCATCACAAAAAGTAGATTCATCATAGTGGGGCTTGGGGAAGGGAAGGAATCTTGTTAATTAATCTTTCCCAACCCCAAATAATCTTTTCCAATATTAATTCGGAGTTAATGGGTGAGTCCTAGGGTTAGCTAATCCCTTTGGAAACATTAAAGAACAAGAATAATTAAGGTAATAATAACTCACTTCATAAATATATAAAAATCATCCAATACATAAGCACAACAAGATATTTAATCCACACTTTAAATATGAATATTCCCATAAACAAGATTCAAGTGTTGGAAAAAAATACTACACACTTAAATATTCAATACAAATCAAGGAAATGAAGAAACAAACATAAATGGGTAAGAAATTCTTAACCACAAGGTTGAAATCTTCAAATCCCAAGTGTGTGTGCAAACTCTAGCTTCCACAAATGTTTTCTCTCTTCTTATCTACTCAAAAATATATTTTACAATGCCAAAGATATGCCAAAAGATCTGCTAGGTCGAGTATATGTGAGTTGGGAATAAGAAAATATGATTTTACAATTCTGCCCAGTCCTAATACCCGTTGACCGCACTTGCAGAAGATATCTTGTAGGTGCAGCTCCGCGGAAGCGGACTCACCATCGCAGGTGCGTGTCTGGGTATCTTGAGCAATCTCCGTAGATGCGGACGAAAGGTCACACCTGCGGTTCCGCAGGTACGTGAATTAATTCGTAGGTGCGGCTGTGTATAGTTTAGCTCTTCTTCGAAAGTGCGTTCCATGCTCCGCAGGTGCGAAGTCGCACTAGCGGCCAAGAGACCGGAAGTGCGGATTCACTGGAGGTTTTGTGCATTTTACACCATTTTGTGCTCAACTCCACTCCAATTCAACACCAACCACTTCGTGGAAACATTTCCTTGAATCTCGAGCAATACACACTATAAACGACCTTATGTTATCATTGAGGGATGCAAAATCTAACGAAAAGAGGCTAAAACGAGTGGTAAAATTCTCACTGATCAACGAGTTAGTCCTAATAATGTTTACGGAGAATATCGACCTTACGTCACTCCAAAAGGTTCAGAATATGATTCCAATGAGTCATACATGTATTATATATATATTTTTTCTTGTTTTTACTCTACCGAGCCGAGCTATAACCGGCCGGGTACGGCACCTAATGTGCAACCACTGATCGGTTGGGTTTTACCGAGATCCATGTGGCCCGGTACGTTTGACTGAGCCTAAATGGTCGGGTACGATATGATGATGATGTTGCCCACATAGGAGTATGTTTTAAAAGTTTCTGTATATATATGTATGTATCCCGCATTTTATGTCAGTATCCCTCAGAGGTACCCAGATATTAGAGGTTTTATATACTTTATCCCTATTCATTACTGTTCTTACTTATGCTTTCCTGCGTTACATACTCAGTAGGCTTCCCAGTTCCCCCACCACAGTAGGCTTCCCAGTTCAGCGGTTATTCGCAAGATCCCTTCTCTGGAGTTGTTGTGGTCTTGGTATGCATTTTTCTTCAAGATATTATGGGTGTGTAGGGGCCTTGTTCCCACAATGTTGCATCACTTATGCTCTTTTAGAGGCTCATAGACAGGTATCGACTCATGTATAGTTTTAGCTCACACCTTATATGTAGTTTCTTAAAAGTCTTGTCACCCCATGTGATGTATGTTCATGACATTATCTTTCATTGTTGAGTAGATAAATGTAAGTTGTTGCTCGGCAAGTATGGCATGGGTTCTAGTCATGATCCTCCAGTTTGGGTCGTGAAAACTCACCCTCGATTGTTGTTATGTTTCCCCCAACATACTTCGCCTTGAATTATGCGACACCCTAACTTTAGAAGGGTGCTAGAAATGTTTACGTGGCGATGGATTGGAGCATGGGGAGACCACATCTTGGACAATAGATTAGAAGTAGATTTGTGCTCCAAGGTACAACTTTCTACATGAAGGGAGTTCTTCAAAGAAGTCCATGAGGATGCATACCGTCCAGCTTGTGGGCTGTGAACCAAAAGCTTGGTTTGTTCTATGCCATTTTCAGCCTCGATTACGAGATATCTAAGTTTGGAGGAAGGTGAGGTATAGTATATGAAATTTTTCATCTCTTCGGGCTGCAAAAGAAAAAAAAAAGGTTATCAAAGTCCAAATGATGGAACCTTAATTCATTTTATCCTTAAAATTAATATGTCACAAAAATACTTTGTGAATCATTTCTATAAACAATTGACGACAAAAATCACTTGTCACAAATACTCGCAGTATTTTATTTTATATGTTAGTTTCACCTACAAAAATACGCATCACAACACCCGATTCAAGTACATAAAATGAATATTATTAGATACGGTCACGACCTCGAATTCCCACCTTCGAGATCGTGATGGCGCCTAACATTTCACTTGCTAGGAAAGACAACGTTAGAGGAGTCACAAGTACACGAGCTTCTAGAGTCTCTAGAGGAGTCATAAGTACACGAGTAATAAATACAAATGAGTAAAACCAATTAAACCGCAATGAAACTAAAATGAAGTACGAAATGACATAAAATCCAACAATATCTAAGTACAACACGGATCTGGAGTCACAAGCACTCGAGCTTCTAGAGTCTTTAAAAATAGGGTTTGAAATAAATAAAACTGTTCCAAATGAAAAGAACAATAAATAGGGAAATTGGAACGGGACTTCAAGGTCTCTGGATGCCAGCAGATCTACCTCGAGTCTCCAAATGCTAATCCGAGTTGATGCACCTCACGTACAGCTGGGGCCAGTACCAAAATTTGCACAAGATGTGCAGAGTGTAGTATGAGTACAACTGATCTAATGTACTCCATAAGTGTCGAGCCTAACCGCGACGAGGTAGTGACAATGCTATGATTGAACACCCATGTAAATAAACATGTACATGTGTAAATATAGATACAATATAACAACATATAAAAAATTAACAAGTACTGTCAAAAGGGGACATGCGAAAGGGTACAAGATATGGTAACTACAACAAGGAATGATAATAAGAAATAAACAATAAACCTTAAACCAACAAAATGAACAAACATAATGAATAAAACTACACGACATCACCCTTCGTGTCTTTACTCTTAGCCTCACCATGAAACAACAATAATGGCACGGCATAACCTTTCGTGCTTTTACTCTCAATCTTACCATAGAGTAATAAATACGGCACGACATCACCCTTCGTTCTTTTACTCTCAATTTCACCATGAAACAATAGATACAACGCGACATCACCCTTCGTGCATTAACTCTCAAATATGACACGTCATCACCCTTTGTGCATTAACTCAAATACAGCATGTCATCACCCTTCGTGCATTAACACTCTCCCTTACCATGTGACAATGAACATATAACAATAGGGAGATTGAATAAGCAAGATCAAGTCTTATGTCAACAATAGTTCCACAATACCAATCTCCACTTTATAAACATTACTCAATAATCATAAATAGCCCTTAAATGCGGGAAGAATGATCAATTTAGTAATTAACTAGTTTAAGCACGGATGTCATGATCAAAGAAAAGTAACAAGTCCCACCCGCATGCTTTACCCAAACAACAACGTGTAAGTACTCGTCACCTCACACATACGTCGAACCCAACATTTAAACAAGTAGCACATAGCAAACACATCCTAATCTCTCAAGTCAAGGTTAACTACGACACTTACCTCGCTCCCAAAGATCACCTCAAAGATCAACCACGGTTTTGACTTTCAAACAAGCCTCCGAACAAAATCTAGAAAATTATCAACCAAGTGATTCAATTTAGGTCATTATTGAAAAAATCAACTCCTGAGTTCGTTTTGTCCGAACACGAAATTCAGATAAAAACCTGGTTACCCATTCACCCCCGAGCCCGGTTATGTAATTTGTTTCAAAAATCCCTAATTGTACCCAAACCCCCAATTTCCACCACGAAAATCCTAGATTTTAGGTTAAAATCTTATGAAATGTACGGGAAAATTGAAAACAATTAGGTCAGAATCACTTACCAAGTAATTGGGGAAGAAGAGCTCTTGGGAAAATCGTTTCTAGGGTTTGTAAGTTTGAAAATTTGAAAGAATGAGAGAATGCGAAGTCTTCATACTTCTGCTGCCATCACGATTGCAATGGTTTGTTCGCAAATGCGAACTTGGACTTCTCGCAATTGCGGCTATTTCGATCGCAATTTCTAACGCTGTTTACCCAGCCCAGTTCATAAAATGTGAAGATTTTCTTCGCAATTGTGATCATGGCAGGAATTTACGTCATTCGCAATTGTGAACACTAACCTCACAATTGCGAGGTCAGAGACTTGCACCAGAACAGATGAACACCAATATTTCTTTTAAGTCTAAAACTCACTATGAGACATATGCAAAACTCACCCGAGCCCTTGAGGATCCAAAAAAAACATGCACACAAGTCCTAAAATATCATACTAACTTGCTCGCGCTATTAAATCGCCAAAATAACACCTAGACTACGAATCAGACGTTCGAATCACGTCAAACCAATCCTATTTTTCACCAATTTTGCAGACAAGTAATAAACACAATAATGGACCTATACCAAATTCTGGAACCAAAATACGGACCCGGTATCAACAAAGTAAAACATTTGTCAAATCATTAAATTCATTAAACCTTTAAACTCCAAATTCTCAACAAAATGCGATAACTCGAGCTAGGGACCTCCGAATTCGATTCCAGGAAGAAGATGAATCTGTTTCAGGATCAACTTCACACAGCCCAGTCTAGATAAAAGATTTATGCAGATCGGAAGGTTCGCGATGTAGCTTTCATTGTTGGANTGATCTATCTTATGTTGAAGATCTAGTGGATATTTTGGATAGGAAATTCAGCTAAGGTCAAAGAATGTTGCTTCAGTAGAGGGGTCAGTCGGTAGAGGAGGCAACTTGGGAGACCGAGCAGCATATGTGCAAATGGTATATTCATCTTTGCACAACTTCAGGTATGTCTATATACTTGCTCGAGGACGAACAATTTGTTAAGAGGGGGAGAATATGATGACATGGGAAGTGTTTGGGACACTTAGTCCCTAAAATGGGAAGTGTTTGGGACACTTAGTCCCTAAAATGGGAGCTTAAGCCTTAAGATTTTGACCGTTGTCGGAACTGTGTGAAGACAACTTCGGAATGGAGTTCTGTCGATTTCGTTAGCTACGTTAGGTTATTTTGGACTTAGGGCGTGTCCGGATTTGTGTTTTGGAGGTCATAAGCTCATATAGGCTTTAAATGGCGAAAGTCGATGTTTTGGAGATTTTGGTCGGCACTGGAATTTTTGATATCGGGATCGTATTTCGATTTCGAAAGTTGGAATAGGTCCGTAGGGTTGAACGTGACTTGTGTGGAGAATTTGGGGTAATGATTCATAACTCTATTTTGGTTGTATTTCATTAATCTATAGTTGTTTTCTTCATTTAATTAAGGAAATTGGATGAGAAAGTTGGGAAAATGGGGAAAAAGTTCTTCAACCAAATTTGTGAGTTTTGATTTGGTTTTAGACATTGAAGTTGGATAATTTTGGTACTAGTGAACTCGTGAGTGAATGGGTGTTCATATTTGGTAACTTTTACTCTATTCCGAGACGTGGTCCCGGGGAGGCTTTTTGGGGCGCATTTCCAAATTCTTTTCTTAGCTCATATTTCAGTAACTAGATTAGTTCCTTGTAGCTGTCTTTATGTTATGTAATTGATTTTGGCTAGAATTGGCCAATTCGGAGTCGTATTTTCGTGGAAAGAGTATTGTTATAGACTGATTGAGCTTGGTTTGAGGTAAGAGTCTTTCCTAACCTTGAAATTCCCTTAGGATTTGGTACTGTTTTTTATATGTGAGCACTGTATACGTGAGGTAATGAGTACGCACACTGGCTAATTGTTGTAAGAACCCGATTTCTACTAAGAAATGACATGTTTTCCTTCTTATTTGAATCTTATCAACATGTGTAGTATCCTGTTAGACAAAAATAGCATACCTACTTACCTTAATTGTTTATCTGAACTCTGTGCAGCATGTTTAGTAAATTTTCTTGTTCTTCCTTGACTTGTACTTAGTCTAAGTTGTAGGTTTTTGTGTTCTAGTTGTCGAATTCTATTGTTTGAGCTGTATATTTACTATGATATTATGGAATGGTATTCGGGGAGATCCCCCATGTATTGCATATTTACTTTTGGACTATGCAACGGTATTCCGGATATCCCCCTACACATTTACTTTTGGGACTACGAGACGTTATCTCGGGAGATCTCGTGTTGTATTTATGTGTGCTGAGTTGTTACCTTCTATGATTTCTTTCTTGTTAAATATTAGTCTTTATTTTACTACGATATTTTCTCCTTGCCTTGCTTTGTTATATATATACCGGTAGGGCCCTGACCTGACCTCATCACTACTCGACCAAGGTTAGGCTTGGCACTTATTGGGTACCATTGTGGTTTACTCACACCCGTTCTTGCACATGTTTTTCGTGTGCAGATCCAGGTTCTTCCTACCTGCCTCGTTCATAGTTACAGTCGCTGCTTCTGGAGACTTCACCGTACATCTGCCCGCGCCCGCATATCCTCGGAGTCCCCCTCTACCCCCCTATATTCATTTTCCCTCTTTTTTATAGGCAGTGATGTACAGTTATGACTCGTAAAAGCTTGTGACTTACGGTGTAACTGGTCTTGGGGAGTGTTATGTATCCGTTAAGAGTTGATAATTATATATCTCCATCGGCATCTCAATTTCTTATTTAAATTATTTTTACTTTTAATTTTTATGTTCATGCTTTCATTTCATTTTCAAAAAGTATTAGCCTTACCTAGTTGTAGATAATAGGTGTCGTCACGACAATTCACGGAAGCAAAATTTGGGTCGTGACAAATTGGTATCAGAGCTCTAGGTTCATAGGTATCATGAGTAACAAGTCGATTTATTAGAGTCTCGCGGATCGGTACAGAGATGTATGTACTTATCTTCTTGAGGTTGTGAAACTGTTAGGAACAATCATACTTATTTGATTTCCTTCTCGCGCGAGTTATTGGAATCAAATTCTAAAAATTCTCTATTCTATTCTTTCTCATAGATGGTGAGGACTCGTACTGGGAGATCTGACAATCAGGCACCCACGCCCCCTACTAGAGTCGCCAGAGGTCGGGGCCAGGGTAAAGGATGCTTAAGGTTTTCCTGAGGAGTCTCATCGTATTCTCCATACTATGGGCGAGCGGAGACGAGTGGAGTTTCATTTTCCACTTTCCATCTTAGACGAGCAGCCCTCTAGGAGACGCTAGCCTACTTCATAAGCATGTTAAGCACCTTAGCTCTCACCACACATCAGTCCGGGGGAGGGGCGCAGACTCCCGCAGCCCGCATTCTTGAGCAGAGGGTCCAGGTTGATCAGGCCCCAGAGTTCATTCCTATGCCACCGGTAACTCCGGTTCAGCATAAGACCATGACAGTCACTTCTGAGGCGGAACAACTTAGACCAGAGAGGTAAAAGAAGTACCACCCACCTACCTTCAGCGGATTAGCTTCAGAGGATGCTCAGGTTTTTCTAGAGGAGTGTCATCGTATTCTCCGTACTATGGGCGTAGCATAGACGACTGGGGTTTCATTTACCACTTTCCATCTTAGAGGAGCACCCTATTGACTGTGGCGTGCTTATGAGCTGAGTATTCCGGACGAGGAAGCCTCACTCACATGGACTCAGTTCTCGGGTAATTTTTTGAGAGAGTATGTCCCTCAGAGCCTTAGGGATGCATGGCGCACGGATTTTGAGCAGTTGGGATAAGGTTCTATGACTGTGTCAGAGTACGCAGTCCATTTTAGTGAGTTGTCCCGACATGCACTGACCCTGGTTGCCACAGTCCGGGAGAGGGGTCGTCACTTCATTGAGGGACTCCACCCCAGCAATAAATTCAGTATGGATAGGAAATTGGAGATGGATATCTCCTATCATCAGGTTGTAAGTATTGCCATAAGATCGGAGGGAATGATTCCCTTGGACACAGAGGAGATAGAGGCCAAGAGGTCTCGAGAGACTGTTATTATTCTGGAGCTCGTGCCTCAGCAGCTCGCTATGGTTGGTGTTATGTGAATTGCCTCGTTAATTCAGCTCTTCTAGCCGCCAGCGGTGTTCCATACCCTTCTAGGCCTCAGGAGCCTTATTATGCACCGCTAGCATCTAGGCTGCCTACTGCTCGGGATGCTATTAGCTGGCCGTCTAACAGACCTGGACCAAGTCAGTCACAGCAGCCATGAGCTCCGAGGCGTTATTTTAAGCGTGGTGAATGGTGAGGGATTTACCTGGACTTAGGAAAGGTGCACCTCCACGGACTTCTCAGCCACCACGTGCTCCACCGGGTTCTCTGGCCATGCTTCTAGCACAAGCTATCGCCCCACCTGCTCAGCCAGCTCGAGGTGGAGGTTGGGGGGTTGAGGTCGCTCTAGAGGGGGAGGTCAGCCCAAGTATTATGCTCTTTCGGCTCGTTTAGAGGGAGTTTCTTCCGACTATATCATTACAGGTATGGTTCCAGTCTGTCATAGAGATGTGTCGGTATTATTTGACCTAGGCTCTACGTATTCATATATGTCCTCTTATTTTTCTCCATATTTGGGCGTACCTCGAGATTCTTTGACTTCCACTGTTAATGTGTCCACTCCTGTGGGAGATTCTCTTGTTGTGGACCGCGTATATCGGTCGTGTTTGATTGATCTTAGTGGTTTTTAGACCAGAGCGGTTTATTATTACTCAGCATGGTTGATTTTGAAGTTATCTTGGGCATGGAATGGTTGTCGCCCCATTATACTATTCTTGATTGTCACGCTAAGACCGTGATGCTGGCTATGCCAGGATTACCACGATTAGAATGGAGGAGTACCTTAGTGTATACTCCCCGTAGAGTTATTCCATTTCTTAAGGCTCAACAGATGGTTGAGAAAGGGTGTGATGCGTATCTAGCTTAAGTGAGAGATGTCAGTATAGGGATTTCCTAGATGTGTTTCAAGCTAATCTTCTGGGCATGCCGCCTGACAAAGACATTGATTTAGGCATTGATTTGTTTTCCGGCACTCAACCCATCTCTATTCCTTCTTACCGTATGGCTTTTCCTGAGTTGAAGAAGTTGAAGGAGTAGTTGCAGGAGTTGCTTGATAAGAGATTCATCCGGCCCAGTGTGTCACCTTGGGGTGGTACGATCTTGTTTGTGAAGGAAAATGATGGCTCTATGTGTATGTGTATTGATTGTTACTAGCTGAACAAAGTTACATTGAAGAACCAACATCCATTGCCTCGCATTTATGGCTTATTTGATCAGTTACAGAGTGTCAGGGTGTATTCCAAGATTGACTTACATTCAGGCTATCATCAGTTGAAGATTTGGGAGCTAGATATCTCGAAGATTACTTTCAGGATCAGATATGGTCACTATGAGTTTCTTGTCATGTCTTTTGGGCTGACCAATGCCCCAACATCTTTTATGCATTTGATGCATAGTGTGTTCAGGCCTTATCGTGATTCCTTCGTTATTGTGTTTATTGAAGACATTCTGGTGTACTCGGAGACTCGGGAGGATCATGAGCAGCACCTAAGGATTGTGCTTCAGACTTTGAAGGAGAAGAAGTTGTATGCAAAATTTTCTAGGCGTGATTTTTGATAGATTCAGTGGCATTCTTGGGTCACGTAGTATCGAGTGATGGGATCAAGGTGGATACGAAGAAGGTGGAGGCAGTGCGGAGTTGGACTAGACCGTCATCATCTATAGAGATCCATAGTTTTCTTAGGTTGGCGGGGTATTACCGTCGTTTTGTAAAGGGATCCTCATTTATTGCACCATTTATGACCATTTTGACCCAGAAGGGTGCTCAATTAAGGTGGACAGAGGAGTGTGAGGAGAGCTTTCAGAAGCTCAAGACAACTTTGACTACAGTCTCATTATTAGTATTGCCTACTGGTTCGGGGTCTTACACTGTATATTGTGATGCGTCATGGATTGGTCTTGGTGTGGTGTTGACGCAGGACGGTAGGGTGATTGCCTACGCGTCCAGACAGCTGAAGGTGCATGAGAAAAACTATCTTGTCCACGACCTTGAGTTAGAAGATATTCTTCACGGCCTGAAGATTTGGCGCCACTATTTGTACGGTGTTCCTTGTGAGGTATACACGGATCATCGGAGTTTGCAGCATCTATTCAAGAAAAAGGATCTTAACTTGCATTAGCGGAGGTAGGTGGAGATAGTTAAGGACTATTATATCACCATTTGTACCTCCCGGTGAAGGCCAAGGTGGTGGTCGGTGCTTTGAGTCACCGAGCGGAGAGTTTGGGGAGTTTGGCATATCTTCCAGCAACAAAGAGACCTTTAGCATTGGATGTATCATTCCCCAAAATCGAGGGACGCGACCGGCACTCGACCGGGTGACCCCAGTCAAGCGAACCTGATTTGCCTTTTTGACCCAACGCGTTTCCTCGTGTTTATAACATACATTATTTATGTGAAACAATGGGATAAGCTTAAAAGTGCGTGATTACCACAATAAGTACAATTTTTCCCTCATGTTATATTATTGTACAAGATTTCCCAATTCATACATATTAGATACAACACTTCCCGATACGGACCACGATTACAAATACATACAACCACTGCCCAAAATATATATATACACCCACATAGTGTCTACGGAGCCTCTAAAAGTACTAGGAGTTTATACAATACTTGTCGGCAACAAGGCCCCGGCTATACCTTACAATACATAATATACTCAAAACGGATATGGCATAAACTACACATGGCCCCGAGAGGAAGTGGGGCTCACCAGTACAGCTGAAAAGGGATGAACAGAATGCACCAATAGCGCCGAGCTGGGCAACCTGCTATGGACCCACCTACATCCATATAAAAGATGTAGCGCCCCCGGCAAAAGGGACGTTAGTACTGTGGAGTGGTACTAGTATGTATAGACATACTTTATCCCAAGTACAATCAAATACTATACAATTAAGGGACAAAAATAGAACCAAATAATCAATGCACGTGGAAGGAAACAACCAAAATCAAACAAGTTTCACAATCTCTCCTTTTTCCCTTTCAACATCATCATATTCAACAGCTCATAGATTTTCATTTCAGTAGTGATAATGATCACATTCCATCCTTAATACCTCGGCCACCCTTATTACCTTGTCCACCCTTATCACCACAACCCATCAACCTTATTACTTCGTGTTGCAGCGCGCAACCCGACCCCGCCTTTCAATTTAAATTCACAAACAACAATCACAAACAATTTCATCACAAGAATCATCATTTCGGGGAATACAAGTTCATTCAACAACTTATTTATTTGGGCCCAAGGCACCATAAGTCGTATCAAGTAGTAATTTCATGAACACGGTGTTTCCATAATCGACCAATTCAGTTACATCATTTCAAAATACTCTTTTTCATTACTTTCCACGTACGACTTTTAACTATTTTACATATTCCCACATTTGAGCACATTATCAATCTTCCGTTCATTACACATCAAACACCTTTCACAGCCTCATACAGCACGGTAGTATGACAATCAACTAGGAAAATTAGAAAATAGAATCTCACGTCTTAACACGTTTGAACAATCAATTAACATATTTCCAAACAAGGTACACTTACCAAATACTCGGACCCAACAAAAGGATTCTACAGAGGTTAAAGTTAGCCATACATACCTCGTATCAAGATATTTCCTTATCTCTATCTCAAATCAACGGACATTCTAGCACCCTTGATCTAATTCACAATACAGCACATTTAAACGTAGAATTAGGAATCTTGGACATGTCTTGAACTCATTTGAGCTTTCTACCAAGCACTAGGTATTCTTTTTAGATTAAATAACCCCTTTTTATTTAAAGGTTACCCCAACTTATTTTCCTTTAAAGTACATGCATCCAAGTTCTCAACCCCATCATTATGAACTATCCTACCCATGTTTCATTTTAACAAATCTTGAAATTTAGGGTTAATGGGGTGGAAGCTTACCTCTTAGAGTGAAGAAATTTGTGTTCTACTTGATTAGTTCCAAGATTGAGTGATTGAGGAAGACCAATTTGATGAAGTTGGGACTTTCTCTCTCTAGAACCCATTCTTTTCTCTCTGTAATATCTCAGAAAAATGGTCAAAAATGAATAAGAGGGGTGTTTTAATGAACTAGGGTCGGGTTGTCAAAATTAGGGAAAACAGGGCCCGACACAAGAATGCGGTCAGGAATGTGATTGCATTTCTGACATGCGGTTCGCAGATCTAACCGCATAATGGCCCTCAAGATGGTCCAAGAATCCAGGACACACTGCCCAGGTATGCGACCAATTGTGCGGTCCACATGCACGTTATACGATCGCATACTGGACCACATAGTTGACTTCAAATGGGGCAGTATTTTTCCCAGGTATGCAACCATTATGCGGTCCGTATACACGTTGTGCGATCGCATAGTGCATCGCATAAGACCTATTTCCTAGAAAATTATATTCTTTAAGTCTCGGGGTACTTTTTACTCAATTCAGGTATGTTTTAAAGATTCCCACCATAAAACAACTCGGGGACTCGTTCGACATTATTTTTAAACAAGAAATTTTTACGGCTCCTTATATCCTGCCCCACTTAAAAATTATTTGTCCTCGAATCAGGGTTTTGGAAATCATTTCGATTTGAAAGCATGATATGCAACTTCAAGATTTTCACAAACTCCGATTTTTCAGAAAAATATTTCGCCAGAGTTCCTTTTGTAATTAGACCTATCTACCTGCCAGAGATCCCTCGAAACACATTTCCAAGCACCATTACACAGTTTTAATCACCCAATAACTCACACACAACGTTGTTACTCCAACAATTTGCAGATATTCAATCATTTTGTCAACTACAAATAGTTCTTTCCTCTTATACCACAAATTTTCTCATGGTTCACATTTTTGTATATAACTTGGTCGTTTTAATGAGTCCCATACAATCTAATCACCTCAATATACTATATTCATTTCAATTAATTACTACCAACCTATTCTACCATTTGTCACTTGCCTAGCACATATGTTTCACAAAACGTTCATTTACCTCAAGGGTTGCACACTACCCCAAATAGAACAGCGAGTTCGGTTTTAACACACATTGGAAAATTACAGCAATAATGCATTAAAGGGAAGATGGGGTGCTTTGGCACAGAACCGAATGTAAAGTATATTTTGCTTAGAGGAGAGGGTTCTGACATCACTACTAGACTTATCCAAACAAGTGGGGATATCATTCTTTCATCTCATTTTCCGCCTCCCACGTGGCTTCCTCAACGCGTTGACTTCGCCACAATACTTTAACTGAAGCAATTTATTTGTTCTTCAATCTACGGACTTGTCTAAGAAGAATAGAAACCAGAACCTCCTCATATGATAATTCTTCATTAACCTCAATGGTCTCAACTGACACGATGGCTGATGGATCTCCAACCACTTTCTTCAACATGGACACGTGGAACACCGGGTGCACTAATACCAACTCATGGGGTAATTCCAACCTATAAGCCACTTGTCCTATCTTTTGAGAAATCCGATATGGCCCGACATACCTTGGGCTCAATTTCCCTTTCTTCCCAAACCGCATCACTCCCTTNGTCCTACTCTCTGATCTTTAACTGGTGATATCCCGACAGTAAATCAATTTTGGAGAAGAAGCTTGCACCCTGCGATTGGTCGAACAAATCATCTATCCGAGGTAGTGGATACTTGATTTTGATAGTGACTTTGTTGAGCTGCCGATAATCAATACACATCCAAAGAGACCCATCCTTCTTCCTGACGAAAAGAACCGGAGGCCCCATGGCGACACACTTGGCCGAATGAACCCCTTCTCTAATAAGTCTTTCAACAGCTCCTTTAACTCCCTCAGCTCTGCTGGTGCCATTCTATATGGTGGAATAGATATTTTCTGCGTATCTGGCAATACATCAATCCCGAAATCAATCTCCCTATGTGGCGGAATCCCTGGAAGCTCTTTCGGAAACACTTCTGGAAACTCATTCACGGTTGGAATGGACTCGGGGGCAGATACTTCTGAAGTGGTGTCCTCAACCTAGATAAAATGATAAACACACCCTTTTCTAATCATCTTCGAGGCCTTAAGGTAGGAAATAAACCTACCCTTCGGCACCACACCATTCTATTTCCACTCAATAACTGAGTCTTTAGGAAACTCTAGTCTCATAATTCTAGTTCGGCAGTATAGTTTAGCAAAGCACGAGTAAAGTCAATCCATCCCCATGATAACATCTAAATCCACAATCCCAAGTTCGATAAGATCGGACGCAGTATCTCGACCACACACTGTGACGACACAATTCCTATAGGCTCATGCGGCTGTAATGGAATCACCAATAGGAGTCGACACAGAGAACGACTCATGAAGTTGTTCGGGCTCTATCCCAAAACTTGAAGGAATAAATGGGGTAACATAGGACAAGGAGGACCCCGGATGAATAAGAGCATAACAATCAAGGGCTTGGACAGTCAGAATACCTGTAACAACATCTAAGGAAACCTCCACACTCTGGCGACCACTCAAAGCATAGAACCGGCTGGGTCCACCTCTACCACGAGCCCCACCTCTAACTGCACCACGCCCTGCTGGAGTTGGAGGACGTACTGAAGATTCGGCGACTGAAGAACCGGACGACTGAGCAAAACCACTACCCATGCCCTGACTGGACGCACGACAATCCCGCTGAATATGACCTCACCCCACACTCGAAGCATATGGGGATATCCAGGTAGCAAGACTCGGTATGGAACCTCCCACGCTTAGGGTACAGAGCCCTTCTCTGCTACTAAAACCTCTCTCCTGGACGACCGGACTGATGGGGTCTCCTGCTACCTGATCTTGGCCCCTACTGACTGCTCTGCTGATAACGTGGCACTTATGGCGGCTCACTGGATCAGGACCGAGCATAAGACTGGGATGGCTTTGATGGCTCGCTCCCTTGAACTGGCCTCCCTCCTCCAACTGAACTCCCTGAGTGGCCCGCTGACCGGGCCCGGCTAATATTCTCCCTCTCCGACCTTATCTTCAATTTTCTAGCCTCCGTGGCCTGGGAGAATCCCACTATCTTACAATAATTCATGTATAAGTGCAAGGCAATTGTAGCAGCTTCGTTCATAACCAAAGGACTGCGGCCCTGAACAAACCATCGAACTCTGGCATCCATAGTCGATACCAACTGAGGAGCGTACTTGGACAACCTCATGATCTCCATGTGGTACTCCCACACACTCATATTACCCTGCTTGAGAACCTCAAACTCCGTATCACGGGATGCCATAGTCTCGGCAGGAAAGAAGTGATCCATAAAAGCATCAACGAACTCATCCCATCTCACCGGAGGACTTCCCTTCCCACGGGTATCCTCCCACATCTCGAACCAGGAATACGCCGCTCCCCTCGGCCTGTAAGATGCTAACTCAACCCCTTCTATCTTTGTAGCCTTCATAACCCGAAGCGTCTTATACATTTCATCTAGAAAGTCCTGCGAATCGGCCTCTGGATCAATACCTGAGAACTCTGGAGGGGCCAACCGCAAAAACTGGTAGACTCAGGAATCGGCGGAATCTCCCTACCCGCTAGGGGATGCAGTGTCAGCATGAGATCTTTGGGCCTGAGCGGCCACCAACTTGGTAAACATATGAATAGCTCCCCTGAGGTCCCCATCGGAAGCACCTGGACCTGGAGCTAGAACCAATGAAGGATCAGAAATGCCGGCGGGAGGGGCTGTAGCACCCTCCGCCGGATAAAGAATAGGAGCACTCTGATCTGGAACAGATAGGCCAGATGGATTCAAGGTCGGAGATTTTCTCTCACCCGCACCATCGGGCACAGAATTTACGGCCGCACTTGGGGAGGCATGGGCTTATAGGCCAAGTCGAGCTCTCATTCTTGGTGCTATCACTGAAAATTTTGGAACAGAGCACGAGTTAGGAAAAAATATTCTCCGAGACATCCTAGGACACTTTTAAAACCTTAGGCTCTGATACCAAGTTTTTCACGCCCCAAAATCAAGGGACGCGACCGGAAATTGACCGGGTGACCCCAGTCAAGCGAACCTGGTTTTTCTTTCACACCCAACACGTTTCCCCGTGTTTATAACATACATCATTTATGTGAAACAATGGGATAAGCTTAAAAGTGCGTGATTACCACAATAAGTCCAATTTTCCCTCATGTTACATTATTGTATTAGATTTCCCAATTCATACATATTAGAAACAACACTTCCCGATACGCACCACGATTACAAATACATACAACCACTGCCCAAAATATATATATACACCCAGATAGTGTCTATAGAGCCTCTAAGAGTACTAGGAGTTTATAAAATACTTGCCAGCAACAAGGCCCCGGCTATACCTTACAATACATAATATACTCAAAAAGGAGATGGCATGAACTACACATGGCCCCGAGAGGAAGTGAGGCTCACCAGTACAGTTGAAAAAGGATGAGGAGAATGCACCACTAACGGCGAGCTGAGCAACCTGCTATGGACCCACCTACATCCATATAAAAGATGTAGCGCCCCTGGCAAAAGGGACGTTAGTACTGTGGAATAGTACTAGTATGTATAAGGAAACAACAAAAATCAAAAATTAAACAAGTTTAACAATCTCTCCTTTTTCCCTTTTAACATCATTATATTCAAGAGCACATAGATTTTCATTTCAGTAGTGATAACGATCACATTCCATCATTATTACCTAGGCCACCCTTATTACCTCGGCCACCCTTATCACCACAACCCATCAACCTTATTACTTCGTGTTGCGGCGTGCAACTCGACCTCGCCTGACAATTTAAATTCACAAACAACAATCACAAACAATTTCATCACAAGAATCATCATTTCAAGGAATACAAGTTCATATCAACAACTTATTTATTTGAGCCCAAGGCACCATAACTCTTATCAAGTAGTAATTTCATGAACACGGTGTTGCCATAATCGCCCAATTCAATTACATAATTTCACAATACACTTTTTCATTACTTCCCACTTACGGATTTTAACTATTTTACACATTCCTACATTTGAGCACATTATCAATCTTTCGTTAATTACACATCAAACACCTTCCACAACCTCATACATCACGGTAGTATTACAATCAACTAGGAAAATCAGAGAATATAATCTCACGTCTCAACACGTTCGAATAATCAATTCACATATTTCCAAATAAGGTACACATACCAAATACTCGGACCCAACAAAAGGATTCTACAAAGGTTAAAGTTAGCCATACATACCTCGTATCGGGATCTTTCCTTGCTCTCTATCTCAAATCACCAGACCTTATATCACCCTTGATCTAATTCACA
The DNA here is from genome assembly GCA_005239525.1 of Nicotiana knightiana. Classification (NCBI taxonomy): domain Eukaryota; kingdom Viridiplantae; phylum Streptophyta; class Magnoliopsida; order Solanales; family Solanaceae; genus Nicotiana; species Nicotiana knightiana. The sequence goes on from ML394584.1 coordinate 18,388, forward strand.
ATACGTCGCATTTACACGTAGAATTAGGAATCATGAACATGTCTTGAACTCATTTGAGCTTTCTACCAAGCACTAGGTGTTCTTTTTAGCTTAAATAACCCCTTTTTATTGAAAGGTTACCGCAACCTATTTTCCTTTACTAGATTGTGGTAGATTGGGTACATGCATGCAAGTTCTCAACCCCATCTTCATGAACTATCCTACCCATGTTTCATTTTAACAAAATCTGGAAATTTAGGGTTAATGGGGTGGAAGCTTACCTCTTAGAGTGAAGAAATTTGTGTTCTACTTGATTAGTTCCAAGATTGAGTGTTGAAGGAAGACCAATTTGATGAAGTTGGGACTTTCTCTCTCTAGAACCCACTCTTTCCTCTCTCTAATATCTCAGAAAATGGTTAAAATGAAGAGGAGGGGTGTGTTAATGAACTGGGGTCGGGTTTTAAAAATTAGGGAAAACAGGGCCAGACACAAGAATGCGGTGCGATTCGCAGATCTGACCGCATAATGGCCCTCAAGATGGGCCAAAAATCCAAAACACACTGCCCAGGTATGCGACCAATTGTGCGGTCCGCATACACGTTATGCGATCTCATACTGAACCGTTTAGTTTACTTCAAATGAGGCAGTATTCTGCCCAGGTATGCGACCATTATGCGGTCTACATACACGTTGTGCGATCGCATAGTGCGTCGCATAACACTTACTTCCTGGAAAATTGTATTCTTTAAGTCTCGGGGTACTTTTTACTCAATTCAGGTTCTTTTAAAAGATGCCCACAATAAAACAACTCTGGGACTGGTTCTGTATTATTTTTAAACAAGAAAATTTTACGGGTCCTTACAGGATGTTCAGGCCTTAGCCAGCCAGTTTGTGAGATTGGATATTTTTTAGCCGAGTCGAGTGTTGGCTTGTGTGGTCTGTTGGTCTTCTCTTTATGATTGTATCAGGAGCGTCAGTATGATGACCCCCACCTGCTTTTCCTTAAGGACACGGTCCAGCACGGCGATGCTAAGGAGGTTACCGTTAGGGATGATGGCATATTGAGGATGTACTGCAGGCTATGTGTGCCTAATGTTGATGGTTTGCGTGAGTTGATTCTTCAGGAGGCTCATAGCCGGCGGTACTCTATCATCCGGGTGCGGCGAAGATGTATCACGACTTGAGGGAGCATTAATGGTGGAGGAGAATGAAGAAGGACATAGTGGAGTATGTTTCTCGGTGCCTAAATTTCCAGCAGGTGAAGTATGAACATCAACAATCGGGTGGGTTGCTTCAAAAGTTGGAGATTCCGGAGTGGAAATGGGAGCGGATCACTATGGATTTCGTTGTTAGACTCCCATAGACTCAACGAAGGTTTGATGCAGTTTGGGAGATTGTGGATAGTCTGACCAAATCAGCTCATTTCATTCCAGTGATGACTACATTTTCTTCCGAGCAGCTGGCTCGAATCTACAACCATGAGATTGTCAGGGTTCATAGCGTACTGGTATCTATTATCTCTGACCGGGGTACGTAGTTTACATTACAGTTCTGGACATCCGTACACCACGATTTAGGTACTAGACTTGAGTTGAGCATAGCATATCACTGTCAGACGGAAGGGCAGTCCGAGTGCACTATTGAGATATTAGAGGATATGCTTCGTGCGTGTGTGATGGAGTTTGGAGGGTCATGGGACCAGTTCTTGCCACTTGCGGAGTTTGTCTACAACAACAATCATCAGTCGAGCATCCAGATGGCACAATATGAGGCTTTGTATGGTAGGTGGTGTCGGTCCCAGTAGGTTGGTTCGAGCCGGGAGAGGCCAGATTATTAGGTACAGACTTGGTCCAGGATGCCCTGGATAAGGTGATTCAGGATCGACTTCGCACAGCCCAGTCCAGACAGAAGAGTTATGCGGATTGCTTCGGGTATCACCAATGAAAGGCATTATGAGGTTCGGGAAGAAGGACAACCTGAGCCCGAGGTATATTGGTCATTTTGAGGTGTTGCGGCATGTTGGGGAGTTTGCTTATTATATTGCTTTATCTCCCAGCCTAGCAGGAGTTCATCCGGTATTCCACTTTTCTATGCTCCGTAAGTATCACGGTGATCCGGCTCATGTATTGGATTTCAGCTCAGTCCAGTTGGACAAGGATCTATCTTATGTTGAGGAGCCAGTGGCTTTTTTTGACAAGCAGGTCAGAAAGATAAGGAAAAAGAACGTTGGTTCAGTAAAGGCTCAATGGAGGGGTCATCCGGTCAAGGAGACAACTTGGGAGACCAAGCAACATATGCGCAGCCGTTATCCTCATCTTTTCACAGCTTCAGGTATGTCTATATACTCATTCGAGGACGGACGATTATTTTAAGAGAGAGGGATGTGACAACCCAGCCGGTCGTCTTGTGATTTATAGCCCCGATCCCCTATTAACTGCTTTCCCCGTAACTATATTTTGGTATTGTATCTTGTCGAGAGGTTTTGTTTTGTTTTTTGGGAAGTGTTTGTTAAACTTAGTCCTTAAAATGGGAGCTTAAGCCTTAAGATCTGGACCGTAGTCGGAAATGTGTGAAGACAACTCCTGAATGGAGTTATGTCGGTTTTGTTAGCTCCGCTAGGTCATTTTTGACTTAGGGGTGTGTCTGGATTTGTGTTTTGGAGGTCTGTAGCTCATTTAGGCTTGAAATGGCGAAAGTTGAAGTTTTAGAGATTTTGGTCGGTAGTGAAATTCTTTATATCGGGATAGGATTTTCGGAAGTTGGCCTAGGTCCGTAGGGATGAATGTGACTTGTGTTCAAAATTTGGGTTCAATCGGGCATGGTTTGATAGGTTTCGGCATCGGTTCTCGAATTTGGAAATTCCAAGTTCTTTGAGTTTAAATCGGAGGATAATTCGTGATTTTTGCGTTGTTTGAGGTGGTTTAAGGGCTCTACTAAGTACGTATGGTGTTTTGGATTGGTTGGTATGTTTGTCTGAGGTCACGGGGGCCACGGTTCAGTTTTGGGCGCTTAATGGATGGAAAATTGGACTTATGCAAATTTTGAACTTTGCTGGTTTCTGGTGTTTCGCACCTATGGTGCGAACTCGCACATGTTGAGTTAAGGGCACAGGTTTTGTTTATAAGATCAAGAGGTCGCAAAAGAGACGCGTAAGCCTCAAAAGTGGAGCCGCATCTGTGGAAGGGTGATCACAGAAGCGTAATGGAGGAGGAAAATGAGTTGGCCAAGTTTCCGCATAAACGGACGGGTGAGCGCAGATGCGCGTTCACCGGTGCGGATGGTTATGCGCAGATACGAGTCGGGTATTTTAATGAAACTCTGCAGGTGCAGAGTTTTAGCAGCAAAAGAGGGATCGTAGAAGCGGGTAATTGACCACATGTGCGGTTTGACTGGCAAGAAAGACCCAAGTGCGAGGGTTTAGTTCATTGTTCATTTTTGTACTTGAGAGCTCAGAAATTGGAGATTCTTTTAGGGATTTTCAGAGGGAGCTTTTGGATAATGATTCCTAACTCTCTTTTGGTTGTATTTCATTAATCTATAGTTGATTTCTTCATTTAATTAAGGAAATTGGACGAGAAAGTTGGGAAAATGAAAAATTCGTCAAACGAATTTCTGAGTTTTGATTGGGATTTAGTATTTGGAATTGGATAGTTTTGGTAAACTGAACTTGCGAGTGAATGGTGTTCATATTTGGTAACTTTTACTCGATTCCGAAATGTGGGTCCGGGGAGGATTTTTTGGGCGAATTTCCAAATTCTTGCCTTAGCTCATATTTCAGTAGCTAGATTAGTTCCTTGTAGTTTTATTAATGTTATGTACTTGATTTTCGCTAGATTTTGGACATTCGGAGTCGGATTTTCGTGGAAAGAGCATTGTTACGGAGTAATTGATCTTGGTTCGAGGTAAATGGCTTTCAACCTTGTGTTGGGGAAATCTCCTTAGGATTTGATACGGTTTTTTATATGTGGGCACCATATACGTGAGGTGACGAGTACGTACATGGGCTAATTATTGTAAAAACCCGATTTCTACTAAGAAATGACCTATTTTCCTTCTTATTTTAATCTTATCACCATGTGTAGTATCCTCTTAGACCAAAATAGCATGCCTACTTACCTTAATTGTTTATCTGAACTCCGTGCAACATGTTTAGNACTTTTTTTTGTTTTTCCTTTGTTCATCTTCATTAATCCTCCTATTTTCTTGAATTTTTCTTAGTATTTTTATCTCATCTAGTTGTTTATCTTTTACATTCAAAAACTATAAGAATGAACTTGTAACTTTTTGCTGAATTAGCAAATGGTGTGCCTGAAATGGGTTTAGACACGGGATTCTACAGTATTTTCATCAAAGAGTCATCGAATGATTAATGGAGATCAACTTCGTAATCCTTTCATAGGTTAAAATTGTGTTTTGGTTGCTTTGCTCATTTCTTGGCAAGGAGTTGATGATTTTGGCAACCTTGTTTTCTTTTGGTGCATTCATTCAGCATTGGGAAAGAAGAATTGCACAAAGTACTAACATTTAAGTGTTTTGGATTGGTTGGTATGTTTGTCTGAGGTCACGGGGGCCACGGTTCAGTTTTGGGCGCTTAATGGATGGAAAATTGGACTTATGCAAATTTTGAACTTTGCTGGTTTCTGGTGTTTCGCACCTATGGTGCGAACTCGCACATGTTGAGTTAAGGGCGCAGGTTTTGTTTATAAGATCAAGAGGTCGCAAAAGAGACGCGTAAGCCTCAGAAGTGGAGCCGCATCTGTGGAAGGGTGATCGCAGAAGCGTAATGGAGGAGGAAAATGAGTTGGCCAAGTTTCCGCATAAACGGACGAGTGAGCGCAGATGCGCGGTGCGGATGGTTATGCGCAGATACGAGTCAGGTATTTTAATGAAACTCTGCAGGTGCAGAGTTTTAGCAGCAAAAGAGGGATCGTAGAAGCGGGTAATTGACCACATGTGCGGTTTGACTGGCAAAAAAGACCCAAGTGC